>VYZU01025807.1:1260-17855 GCA_013401355.1 Ceyx cyanopectus | reverse complement strand
ACCTTTCAAACTTTTACTGAGCCAGGGTTAACCAATTTTTTTCTCATTTGTGCAAAAATAAAAAAAAAAAAAGAAGCTGATTTTGCTGCAAATTGAAGCCTTGTAGTAACATCACTTGCATATAAAAACCAGCTAAGCATCAAATTCTATATAAATAACTGGGAGCAATTATTGTACCTAAGTATCTAGGTACATTTGACACAGATCCACATCTCTTCGGCATCTCAACAGAAAACTGGCCTTAATCAGAACCTCAAAAAAAAAGATTTCAAAAAGCTCAGCTGTCTTTTGTTGAAAATCTGGCCCTGTAACATTTAATGGAATGAGAGGCACTTGAAGACACACCAGCCTTTCACATTTCTAAGGGTGTTCCCATCACAGTGTTAACCAAACCAATAAAACCTTACCCTGCTGGTCTTTACTATAGTGCTTTGCTTGAAAAAAATAGATGTCTAATATAAAACCTCTCAAAGGCAACACAAAGTCAATAATCCACAGAATTAATTTATTGAGAAGAAGCTGTTTGGGTGTTTTAAATAACTGTACAGATACAAGACTGCCTTGTAAGCCTGCTTGTTATTCATGGCTGGACTGTACTTTCTGTCTCTTCACACGATGGTAATCTCCTCCAGGGCAAAGAACTTTGTCTTTACCTTTTTCTCCTAACACTTCAGAAGTTATTATCTTAGTAAACTAATAGCAAAATAATGTTCAAAACCCAAAACGCAGTCATTTTTTCAAGACACAAATCGTATTAGTTTTGCTGGCTAGATTTTAAATGAAAGAAGTAATTGTTCATTTTCTCCTTGCCAAAGGTTCAAAAGGTTTTATACAGGAAAATGTTTCTGGTTGATGGCAGCATTCAAGAAGATGCTGTTGAAGCTTAGACAGATGCATATTTATTTGCAGCTGGGAGTGCACAACTCTTCCTGCAGACAAACTGCATCCACCCACCCTAGTGAGTGACACAGCCAGGCACAGGAGCTCAGCTCCTTTTTCCACTGGAACATCGAGTTTATCTGGCCAACTTTGCCAATTATATAGTGGTAGTTTATTTTTAAGTAGTTTTTTAAGTGTTTAGTAATTTAGTAGTTTATTAAGTGTGGCATATTTTTAGTTTAATCTTACATAGTAGGGTTTATATAGGAGGGTTTTTACCATCTCCTAGCTTTAAAGGCTGCTCACTTAACCTGAAATCAGCTCTTGTTTTCCCTTTACCAAAACTTCCCATTTGACCTGCTACTTTTTATTATCTGAACTCAGCAAGGATGATTTGTCAACCCTCCCATCAGAGCAGTTTGTAAAGTGAAATGCCAATAGGGAGAAAGTTAGACATCATTTGACCCATGTCCAGGCTCTTGTCTGTCCGTGCAGCTAAATGCTAGACTAGGCAGCAGCTGAGTAGTTCTGCTCTCTTATCATTGTCAGGACTCAGATAAATGTGCTTCATTTAAGAAATGAAGGCTTTATCAATGGGCAAATAATTGCAGAACCACTATTGATCTCACTTGAAACAAGAGGGTCTGGTAGAAATGGTGAACGTTTAATCCCTGTGGATGGCAAAGAGTAGANATAAATATAAATGTAATATAATATTTGTATTATAAAATTAAATAATAACAATGTTACTGTCTTAAATATGTCCCTCTGTTTATAGAATTTGAACCTGCTTTAGGAAATTCTAGGTAAAGCTCTCAAATACAGGGAGCATAAAAGATCAGTATTTCAGAGGTATGGGACACAGAATGCATAGAAAAAAATTATATTTAATATTGGAATGGAGCTAAAATAATTGATTGTTCTGAAGTCTGTACATTCTGAAACCTAGGTCAAGATGCTGGATTTCCCTGGTAAATAGTAATATGTTGTATTCAGGGCTTTGTTACTTTCTGTGTCAGCTTCAGAGAAGAAAGAAAAGGAAAGCCATCTGTTGCAGAAATTCTGCTTTATGAATTCATCTGGTCATTAATAAGAATTCAAATTTCTTAATTCCTAATAAGTAGGTTTTAGTCATTAGACAGTGGCACAGAAACATCTAAAGAGCCCTTAGCTTTCCTCTGACCAAATATTTAGAGAATGCAATTCAGTTCAGTGATATTTTAAATTAGCCAAATAAGTAAATTTCATTTGGGAAATTTAGGTGGCCTTTTTGTTTGATCACTTTCACCAGCTCTCCTAGCACTTTGCATTGATTTAGGACTTGTTCTTACAACTTTAGCTCTTCTAATTCTGCCAGGTAGTGTGTTCAGCTTTGGAAGCAGCTGGGCAGGAATACCTTACAAGCTTGTACTGAGCCAGGGTTAACCAATTTTTCTCTCATTTGTGCAACTATAAAAAAAAAAAAAGAAGCTGATTTTGCTGCAAATTGAAGCCTTGTAGTAACATCACTTGCATATAAAAACCAGCTAAGCATCAAATTCTATATAAATAACTGGGAGCAATTATTGTACCTAAGTATCTAGGTACATTTGACACAGATCCACATCTCTTCGGCATCTCAACAGAAAACTGGCCTTAATCAGAACCTCAAAAAAAAAGATTTCAAAAAGCTCAGCTGTCTTTTGTTGAAAATCTGGCCCTGTAACATTTAATGGAATGAGAGGCACTTGAAGACACACCAGCCTTTCACATTTCTAAGGGTGTTCCCATCACAGTGTTAACCAAACCAATAAAACCTTACCCTGCTGGTCTTTACTATAGTGCTTTGCTTGAAAAAAATAGATGTCTAATATAAAACCTCTCAAAGGCAACACAAAGTCAATAATCCACAGAATTAATTTATTGAGAAGAAGCTGTTTGGGTGTTTTAAATAACTGTACAGATACAAGACTGCCTTGTAAGCCTGCTTGTTATTCATGGCTGGACTGTACTTTCTGTCTCTTCACACGATGGTAATCTCCTCCAGGGCAAAGAACTTTGTCTTTACCTTTTTCTCCTAACACTTCAGAAGTTATTATCTTAGTAAACTAATAGCAAAATAATGTTCAAAACCCAAAACGCAGTCATTTTTTCAAGACACAAATCGTATTAGTTTTGCTGGCTAGATTTTAAATGAAAGAAGTAATTGTTCATTTTCTCCTTGCCAAAGGTTCAAAAGGTTTTATACAGGAAAATGTTTCTGGTTGATGGCAGCATTCAAGAAGATGCTGTTGAAGCTTAGACAGATGCATATTTATTTGCAGCTGGGAGTGCACAACTCTTCCTGCAGACAAACTGCATCCACCCACCCTAGTGAGTGACACAGCCAGGCACAGGAGCTCAGCTCCTTTTTCCACTGGAACATCGAGTTTATCTGGCCAACTTTGCCAATTATATAGTGGTAGTTTATTTTTAAGTAGTTTTTTAAGTGTTTAGTAATTTAGTAGTTTATTAAGTGTGGCATATTTTTAGTTTAATCTTACATAGTAGGGTTTATATAGGAGGGTTTTTACCATCTCCTAGCTTTAAAGGCTGCTCACTTAACCTGAAATCAGCTCTTGTTTTCCCTTTACCAAAACTTCCCATTTGACCTGCTACTTTTTATTATCTGAACTCAGCAAGGATGATTTGTCAACCCTCCCATCAGAGCAGTTTGTAAAGTGAAATGCCAATAGGGAGAAAGTTAGACATCATTTGACCCATGTCCAGGCTCTTGTCTGTCCGTGCAGCTAAATGCTAGACTAGGCAGCAGCTGAGTAGTTCTGCTCTCTTATCATTGTCAGGACTCAGATAAATGTGCTTCATTTAAGAAATGAAGGCTTTATCAATGGGCAAATAATTGCAGAACCACTATTGATCTCACTTGAAACAAGAGGGTCTGGTAGAAATGGTGAACGTTTAATCCCTGTGGATGGCAAAGAGTAGACTTGCTTAAACAAAACAAAACAAAGAAACAAAATAAATTAAAACAAAAAAAAAAAACCAAAACAAAAAACAGAAGCAAAATGAGAACTCAGTTTTCAAACAAACCACAGCCTTACTTAAGGGTTCAGCAGAAATCCATCTGGATGTGCAACACTCCATTCTCATTTCTGTCAAATAAAAGGAATGTTTGCAAATTCATTTCACCATGTTTTTCCTCTCCCCGAAGTACCAGAGCTGAAATGGGAGGAGGTATTGGAGGCACTCCTCCATTTGCACTTTTGGAAAAGAAAGATGCCTGTTCAGATCTTGGTGCCAATGAAACAGGCTGAAATGCAGCATTTTCAAGACAGAGTCTGCCCTCACCACTCACAAGACCAGAAGGAGCTTCCTGCAAATAAGCACCTAAGGAGAAGCAGCAGCACAAAGCCTGCTTGTGCTCCATTTTACCTGCTTCCAGTAGCTCACATCAGTGCAGTAATGAAACATCCTGGAGCTGGAAAAAAAAAAATAAAAATTTAAAAAAAATTATTTATTTATTAAATTTCTATTGCACTTTTTAATATACTTTATGTATATTGGTCTATTAGATTCACAGAGTAGTCAGAATATCTGCCTCAGTGAGCTTGTGATCAAAATATACAGAAAAGATAAGAAAAAGAATGCAGCAGCAAATAGTGATAAAACATGGGGCTGTGTATATTTTTACATCTACAGATTTTTCTGAGAGTTTCATCTGGGGTCTCATCTATGCAGATAGGAAAATAAGTGTACAAGCATCAACTGAAGTAATGTAACAAGGGATATTGTTTAAACTTTTGTTGTACTTACAATGCTCTAACACATCGAAAGCAAAAGAATAAGGAGAATAACATGAAGGAATTAGTGAGGCAGGAGGTTTTATCAGAACAAAAGGAAAACAGGAAACAAGACAGGAAAATGAGCCAGGAACCAATTGTTAAAGGATTATAAACATCTAAGTGTAATACACACATGAAAGCATAACCTAGAAAATTTTGGCACGTAGATCTTTATTGCAGGACTTCCTAATAATTACAATATACTTTCAACAAATACAGCTCTGCCTTTTACACTCTGTTTAATAAGACAGTAGCTTTTCAAAGCACAGAGCACGGAATTTACTAAGAGCAAGAATTAACCAAAAAGCTGCTTCTTCATCCCATCATTCCAATATTTTAGTACTAGAACAAATCTAATTAAACTAGCACATCACTAGCTCAGAATGCAAGAGTTGAATCTTCAGAGTATTACCCAGCTCTGGCACTCCAAGGTGTAGAGGATGCTTGAAATTTTGGTGGTTACCAAAGTCACCTGGAGAACTTAACCAAAGAAAAATCCATTGAAAGCTATGAAATAGAAAATCCCTACTTCTGACTGTTGCTAACCTCCAGCTGCTGGAGCCTGAGTGACAGCTCTTGGGCAGTATCACTCCATACTTTTCTTTTTCTTGCACTGTTCTCTATGGCATCTTCTCCAGGTCACTAGCAAAGATGTGGTCCAGATGATCCAGAATTCCATTATGGACATGATAATTGGCTTTGAGTAGATGTAAACATGTAGAAGTGTGTTGTTATTATAAGGTGGTTTTATTCAATCACTTGTCAGTCACTCAAGTGCACTTACAAGATTGCACTTGGTAAACACCAGTAAGTGACCAGTAAAGGGGTTCTGCACAATTAGCATTCAACCAGTGCTTTCATGCTTCCCCATACTACATTTGCATACAGAAAAATACTTATTACACACTTGTCAAATGCAGGCTCATAGCTCAACCCTAATGTCTAACTATAGTGAGCACTGGAGGATAATACCAGCAATGAAACATTTCCTAAACTTTATGTAATCATTTGTAATTCACAAGGATCGATTAGCATTCAGGAGATGTGACTGCTCAATATTTATACCATGGAGACTTGGCAGAGGCAAATAATGGTACAGAAAGCTGATGCTTGTCTTAATTAAATACAATATAATAGGTGTTGGGGATTTTTTTTTTTTGCTAGTGAAGAGAGCAGTTTAGCAATGACCAGATATAAGTCATTCTGAAGTTGAGAGTTTAAAACTAATCAATATATATTTATAACAAGGGAGGAGCTGAATATAATTTACTATTAGCTGACAGCTGACTAACAGATAAAACCAAGATTTATTTAACTACATGTTTCTACATGCTAATTTCTGACAAAATATCTGCCCCCTTGGATTCTTGATTATTTTTTGATGTACTGACAGTATTTCAAATAGACTTTTTGAAATTAATGTGTCATCTGCAGACAGGCTGGGAATGAAACCAGAGAACATAGAATGAAACATCTAGCCAGGACAGACAGAAAGAGACTCCACAACCTCCCTGGGCAGCCCCTGCCAGGCTCTGCCACCCTCACTGGGAACAAGTTTTTCCTTGTTCTTCCCCCAAACCTCTTGTGCTCCAACTGACTCCCATTGCCNATCCATTGGCCTGCTAGGCCGCAAGGGCGCATTGTTGGCTCATGGTCACCCCCTGTCCACCAGGACCCCCAGGGCTCTTTCCCCAGAGCTGCTCTCCAACAGATCAGCCCCCAGCCTGTACTGATCCATGGAGTTGTTGTGCCCCAGATGCAGCACCTTACACTTGCTCTTACTAAATTGCATTAAATTTCTCCCTGCCCAGCTCTCCAGTCTGCGCAGGTCTCTCTGGCTGGCAGCACAGCCTGCTGCTGTGTCAGCCACTCCTCCCACTTTGGTGTCAGCAGCAAACTTGCTGAGGGTCACTCTGTCCCCTCGTCCAGGTCATTGATGAATATATTGAATAATACTGGACCCAGCACTGACCCTTGGGGGATGCCACTAGTCACAGGCCTCCAGCCAGACTCTGCTCCACTGACCACAACTCTCTGGGCTCTGTCCTTTAGCTAATTCCCAGTCCACCTCACTGCACAATCACTCAATCCACACTTCTCAAGCTTGGCTGTGAGGATCCCATGGGAGACAGTACCAAAAGCCTTGCTGAAGTCAAGGAATATCACATCCACTGCACTTCCCTCATCTATCCATCTACTTATATCTTCATAAAAGGCTATCAGATTAGTCAAGCATGATTTCCCCTTATGGAATCCATGTTGACTACTTTGATAACCCTCCTTTCCTCCAGATGCTTAGAGATGGCAGCAAGGACAAGCTGTTCCATCCCCTTTCCAGGGATGGAGGTATGGCTTGCATTGAGCAGAAGGATGCATTTCCCACATTGCCTTAGAAACTAGGGATAAATCTCTTACTAAAGGTGGTAAGGGCAAGGAAAATGGTTAAGTAGCCAATTTGCTCTTCTCTGGGTCTCAAGCAAAGCAGCCAGGCTACTCCATTCTGCCACTAGATGAGCTAAGTTATTCCACTTTTCTACTTTAATCCTCTGGGAAGGTAAAGCAAATGAATATGGACAAAACCTAATTTCAGAATCATCTCATGAGGGATGTTCTCCTTTCATGGAGTCAGCATTGCCCAATAGAGAAATCAACCCCCTTGTCTCTAATTCTGTTTCTGACTCCATTACTGACTATGGAACTTTGAAGTCTCTTGAATGGTATCTCAACTTCCCTATCTAGTAAATGAAAACAATAGTTATCTGTCTTTGTAAATAGTGGTGAAATTCAGAGTATTAAAGATACTATGTAAGCTACAACCATATTGAAATAATGTTTGAAATATCTACAGATATGATAACAAAGAGCTTTGGAAGAAGGAACCTGATTTAAAATATCTCAAATAGAGTTTGAGAAAATGTGATCCTTCCCTTTATAAATTACTCAATATGAAAGTAGTTCCTTGCTGTATTTTCATATTAAAGTATAAAACTTTGCAAAGTCTCTCAATAGACTATTTTCAGTAGGAAATTTTAGCATTTTAGCACACACAGGACAAAGTGGATTTTCTTTTGGCCTGTTATTTCTCTACTTTTTATGATTTCTCTATAGAGAAACAAAAGCAAAGACATATTCCCTTCACTTTATCTGTCAAAACTCTTAGCAACAACAAACAATTAAAAATCAGTCACAACATTTCTTATAAACACTCCATGATGATGTATGGAGTGATTACTTTGATAAACAACCATTTGCTACTGAGAACACTTCTTCAATAATCTGACAGGTTTGAGTCCAGCCTCCCATGCAGGTTCCACACATCATGCATTTGGAAAGAAAGCAGGACAGTGTCTATCTTACAGATATCTATCTTAATGAAATCTCCAATTATTTTAGTGGAAAAAATATAAAAAGAATAAAATACAAATACTAGAGTGATAACATATAGCTAAGAATTAAAACAGTATTTTTAATAAATATTTCTTTAATCATTCATCTCAGTCTTGGGTGTTGTGAATGATAAAATTCTTGCAGAAATTCCAGAGATGGACTTCTGTTTCATGGCTGTTTTCAGAATAAACTACACTAAATTATAGAGGCAATTCAATAATCACTGTTGATTTATCCTGATTTTATTTAATAAAATGCTATGAATGATGCAAATTCATCTCTCATAATTGTTGAGTACAATAGTATTATTCAAGGCATTCATTTGATCCAATCTGATCATTACTGGGTTGTGCTGTCTGCTTGTCTGACAGCTGCAAGCCATGGAAAAAAAAATAATGCTCAACAAGTACTTTTTATTTACATGTTTGGTTGGTTGGTTTTTTTTCTTAAAACACATCTTTTTCAAGGTTTTTGAAAAAAACAATAGAATTAAATGCTTGAAAAAAAAATAGGTCATATATTTGTTAGATACCAATCTTGCAAGTAATTAGAAACATGGGTATCAAGCAATACTTGTAGTCTGTACTGCTGCCTTTTTGTGGAGACAGTGGGAATTTCAGAATAACATAATCCGTGGGCTCTGCACTTTTTCCCCCTCTCTAATATGTTTACAGAATTCTATTAAGTATGACTTTTAAACACAGAATCACAGTTGGAAGGGACCTAGAAGATAATCTAGTCCAACCCCCCTGCCAGTGCAGGGTCAACACCTCCTGTAAAGAGAAAAACTGCTTGCATATAATCTACATTTACATTCATCTCTAATTTTGGAATAATTTTACAATATCGGCCCAATTTTTAATATACATTTTAGATGTTTAACGTCCAAGTTTGAATGTATTATATATGTAACAGAGGAAATATGGAAAAAAAAATTATCTAGAATGTTTTCAGCTGCTATTGACAGAAATGTTTAAGACCAGTGGCTACTTTTGTTAGCCAAGTTTCCAGCATAATATGTGGATAAGTGACTATATATTAAGACACAGATAAATGAATGAATATCCTTAACCTTGAAGCCAGTAAGACCACCCTATAGTCTTAATTTTAACAAGTGCTTAAATGCTTCATTGAATGAGGAACATGCTAAAGGAACATAATGGCTAAATTCACTTTGCAGTTGTAACAGTCACAGCAAGAGTGATGGGAGAAGAGTGGCAGAGAAGAAATCTGGAGAAAGAAGGAGCCAGGAGCAGTTGATGAAAATGAGGGGCAGCAGTGATATGGATCAGAGAAACAGAGAATGCAGGGCTTGAGAGAGGAAAGGAGTCAAGAAAACAGAGGGAAAAGGTCAGGAAGGAAAGAGAAAGCATGGGACAGTGATCAAAGCCAAGCCAGAGGTGAAGAGGGAGGAAATGGAAGCAAACAGGAAAGAAACAAGGAAAAATCAGAAAGAAATGTTATGGGCCAGCCTTGAACACAGCTGTGATGACAAACTGGGAGGAGAAAGGGTCTGTACAGAAACACTCTTTTCCAGGCTCATGGCTTGGAGTGTGTCCCGATGACTTCTGCTGGCAGGAAAAGGGAAGGTGTGGAAATTGCCACTCCTTGGGCTCTGGCAAAACTGCCACCAAGTTTGGAGCCTTTCAGAACAGGACTTCCCTGTATTTCTCTGAATCTTTGCAGAGCCATCAAGCATGGGGCAAAATGAAAGACTAAAGCCCAAAACAGCTTGCAAAAGTTTACTCTGCATATAGACAACCTCCTGAGGATATTTTAAGAGTTCTCCTGGGAGATTATTCAAAGTTCAGTGACAGAAGTCCTACATTTAACATCAGCTCCAGTGCTGGGAGGGATTGATGTGTTATAAACACCACACAGCACCTCTGCTTGCCAGGTGAAGGAAAGTCTCACCTCAAGGAAGATCATTTCAACATGGGAATGGGGAATCACACCACAACAGCATCTTTCCTTTCTCCCAACACCAAAAATTGTAATACAGGACAAGATAGGCAATGCTATCCAGTCTTTCACTAGGGCAAAACCCAGAGCCCAACCAGAATAAATGATACTGTGCTCTTTAAGCCCAGCCTGAGGTGACTGAATGGGTGGTAACTTGAGGAAGTTTCCTCTTGCCTTAGTCCATCTCTTCTGGGAGACATTTGGCTTTAGAGAATGGAGTTAACATCCAGGTTGAAAAAGACAGGTATCAGACTCACATCCCATAAAGAAGTGCTGGAAAACAGCATTGGCTGTAGACTGCACACTGTGCTGGCCAACTTACCTGCATTTCTTCCTCCCTTTTAACCCTCACAATTAATTAAAACCATATACAAAACTACCAGAGATAAGCCAGGGAGTAAATAAGGAACAAAGCAATTAACATTCCTGCTAAGAATTCACTAGGCATGCTGTAAAATTCAGAGATTGTTGTGCTTCTCAAAAATGCAGCAGAGAGAAGCAGAAACTTAAAAGAGCTTTCAATGACTTAGTTGCCTTTGGCTCCCTTTCAGGATGCAGTGGAACTGGAAGCAGCCATAGCAAACCTATGTTCTCTGCATTTGCTTTCCTTGACAAAACAGCTCCAATATTTTGATCTCAAGAATAATCAGTTCTTTTGCGTTTTCTTTTCAACTAACTGCAGACTTGTGCAAGTTAAAAATTAATGACAGCTCTCTCCCTTTTTTTTTTTATAAAAACCTTCTGTGCTCTTGTATAAGAAAAAAAACCCAATACAAACCCAAACCAAAAAAAAACAACAAAAAAAATTATTTTTCCTACAACTTTTAAATATTAGCCTAAATAGCATTCAAACCACTATTTTTTCCTCCTTCTGCAGCAACACACAAAATGAATCCCAGCACAAGAAAGCAACCTGGATCATGGAAACCATTCTTTTGAAAATGAAACATTGTGTTGTGTCCTTTCCCACTATTAGAGGCAGTCAGTCTGTTAGAACATATTGGGCGATTATAGGGCAGTCTTTTCAGAGAAAGCCATGGGTTTCAAGTTAGCAGTAACCATAGATCAATTCTTGAGATTATACCATGATTTACTGGCACAGCATCATGTATTCTCTGATTTTCTGCCTCCTGTGAAACATTGTGCTTTCCTTTTCTATTGATGTATCAACTATAATAGTTACAAGCAGCTACAGAAAAATCAATAGTGAACTTTCATTACTGTGCACATGAAGAGTACCACACTGAGAGAGCAACTACCTGTTAAATAGTCACCAGGAGTAAGCCACACTAGAAACCTCTCTTATTTTGGTCTAAATGAAGAGTGCTTGAATTTGAAGCAACAAATATCTAGGAATTTTTTGACACCACTATGTTAATTTTTTCCAGTATGTAATTTTTCTTTTTCCAGATGTTAAGCTCAATTTGCATTTTCTGTGCTGGGACCTGTGTATTTTTTAAACCTGAAGCTGACACAGGAAATTCATATCAAAACAAATCAAATATTGCTGGGCTGTGCTTAACTGTCAGTTCATTAGGCTTGGTTGGACAGAAGTAGTAAGAATTGTGTTCATCTTTGTTGAAATATTTTATATCTTACTAGTCAAAGTAAGCTGCCTTGGACTAAGGTGAATATAGCAGCAATGTCTGTGTTAAACACACAGAATACAGGGGAAAGAAGTGTGTTACTGAGAGACCCTTACTGCACACTCAGGGCTACTCCTAGGACCATGCACTAGGAGAAGCATCAAGATGCTTTTCAATGCACTGTTAGGAAAAAAAGGTATAATTTTTGGTTATGCCCCTTAGCTCCTTTTCCTGATGTTAAACCTATGCCTGTATGGAAACATCCATATCTGACCAAACATCTGACTCAAGCAATGAGCACAAATCTGGAGTTTACCTAGATTTTTTCAAATGTTTGCCTAGATTTCGTGCTTTCAGCTTGGAGCAATTTCATTACTGCATTTTGGTTTATATTTTTTCAAGAAAACTGTATAAGAAAATAGTTCTTTTACTGATTTCCACTTCCCACACCTTATCCAGACAGAGGTGATGATCTTTTTCCTGTTCTTTCTAAACTACACTCAGCTTCCACTGATAAAACTGTTTAGTGAAAAAAAAAAAACCCAACCTGTTAGCACAAATATTGTCAGAGCAAACTAATAAACTGATGTCTCAAAAGTCTCAGAAAAGAGTAAAAAAATTTTGTTTTAAATCCATATGTCTGAAAGATGATTGCTTGATTCTGACAGTAAGTTTCAAAATAGGGAAAAAAAAATCTGAATTATTTGTCAATTACATTGACAAAAAGTCATAGCATTGTACCTCTTAGATTGGCATATCACTAGAACACGTTAGCTGGATGATATTTGTTTAAAAATAATTTATTCTAATAATTTTTGCCCCGTGGGACTTTGAGTCTAAATAAAAAGATAAAGCCAAACAAAATTCACTAAGTACTAAAGAAGTAGGATGAAATTCTACCTTATCTGGAAACTACTATAATGATGTAACTGGCTGGTCTAATATTTTCAACCAAGTTCAAANCCAGCTGTAGGGTAAAGAAACTCAAAAGCTGATGGAGTTCATTCCCCAGCATGATGGCAGAAGGGTATCTATCACTATCCCAGAGCCTGGTTTGGCTGTTTATCCCAGCAGGGACCCCTCCCAACTGCTTGAGCCAGCAGCTATTTGTGATAAACCTGAACCAAATCTAGGGCACAGAGCCTAGGAGGTAATTTTTCCTCAGCATTTTCCCTATAAAAATGACAGCATAACCCATTTGATATTTGGGTGTGCTGATAATCATGTGTTCATCATTGATTTTCCAGTATCTCTCAGTGTAAATGGTTGTGTTAATCACAAAAGCATGTTTGTATACTTTTACAGAAACATTAGTAGCTAGTCAAGATACAGGACCATCAGAATACTCAAAATTAATGTATTTTTTTTAATTCTGAAATATTTAAATACTTCCAGCAACTGTTACATGTCAGTCAGTCTGTTAGAACATATTGGGCGATTATAGGGCAGTCTTTTCAGAGAAAGCCATGGGTTTCAAGTTAGCAGTAACCATAGATCAATTCTTGAGATTATACCATGATTTACTGGCACAGCATCATGTATTCTCTGATTTTCTGCCTCCTGTGAAACATTGTGCTTTCCTTTTCTATTGATGTATCAACTATAATAGTTACAAGCAGCTACAGAAAAATCAATAGTGAACTTTCATTACTGTGCACATGAAGAGTACCACACTGAGAGAGCAACTACCTGTTAAATAGTCACCAGGAGTAAGCCACACTAGAAACCTCTCTTATTTTGGTCTAAATGAAGAGTGCTTGAATTTGAAGCAACAAATATCTAGGAATTTTTTGACACCACTATGTTAATTTTTTCCAGTATGTAATTTTTCTTTTTCCAGATGTTAAGCTCAATTTGCATTTTCTGTGCTGGGACCTGTGTATTTTTTAAACCTGAAGCTGACACAGGAAATTCATATCAAAACAAATCAAATATTGCTGGGCTGTGCTTAACTGTCAGTTCATTAGGCTTGGTTGGACAGAAGTAGTAAGAATTGTGTTCATCTTTGTTGAAATATTTTATATCTTACTAGTCAAAGTAAGCTGCCTTGGACTAATGTGAATATAGCAGCAATGTCTGTGTTAAACACACAGAATACAGGGGAAAAGAGAGAGGAAAGAGGGAAGGAAAAGAGAAGGGAGAAAAGAGAAAGGAAAGGGGAAGAGAGAAAGGAAAGGGAAAAAGAGAAAGGATAAAAANTTTTGCGTTTTCTTTTCAACTAACTGCAGACTTGTGCAAGTTAAAAATTAATGACAGCTCTCTCCCTTTTTTTTTTTATAAAAACCTTCTGTGCTCTTGTATAAGAAAAAAAACCCAATACAAACCCAAACCAAAAAAAAACAACAAAAAAAATTATTTTTCCTACAACTTTTAAATATTAGCCTAAATAGCATTCAAACCACTATTTTTTCCTCCTTCTGCAGCAACACACAAAATGAATCCCAGCACAAGAAAGCAACCTGGATCATGGAAACCATTCTTTTGAAAATGAAACATTGTGTTGTGTCCTTTCCCACTATTAGAGGCAGTCAGTCTGTTAGAACATATTGGGCGATTATAGGGCAGTCTTTTCAGAGAAAGCCATGGGTTTCAAGTTAGCAGTAACCATAGATCAATTCTTGAGATTATACCATGATTTACTGGCACAGCATCATGTATTCTCTGATTTTCTGCCTCCTGTGAAACATTGTGCTTTCCTTTTCTATTGATGTATCAACTATAATAGTTACAAGCAGCTACAGAAAAATCAATAGTGAACTTTCATTACTGTGCACATGAAGAGTACCACACTGAGAGAGCAACTACCTGTTAAATAGTCACCAGGAGTAAGCCACACTAGAAACCTCTCTTATTTTGGTCTAAATGAAGAGTGCTTGAATTTGAAGCAACAAATATCTAGGAATTTTTTGACACCACTATGTTAATTTTTTCCAGTATGTAATTTTTCTTTTTCCAGATGTTAAGCTCAATTTGCATTTTCTGTGCTGGGACCTGTGTATTTTTTAAACCTGAAGCTGACACAGGAAATTCATATCAAAACAAATCAAATATTGCTGGGCTGTGCTTAACTGTCAGTTCATTAGGCTTGGTTGGACAGAAGTAGTAAGAATTGTGTTCATCTTTGTTGAAATATTTTATATCTTACTAGTCAAAGTAAGCTGCCTTGGACTAAGGTGAATATAGCAGCAATGTCTGTGTTAAACACACAGAATACAGGGGAAAGAAGTGTGTTACTGAGAGACCCTTACTGCACACTCAGGGCTACTCCTAGGACCATGCACTAGGAGAAGCATCAAGATGCTTTTCAATGCACTGTTAGGAAAAAAAGGTATAATTTTTGGTTATGCCCCTTAGCTCCTTTTCCTGATGTTAAACCTATGCCTGTATGGAAACATCCATATCTGACCAAACATCTGACTCAAGCAATGAGCACAAATCTGGAGTTTACCTAGATTTTTTCAAATGTTTGCCTAGATTTCGTGCTTTCAGCTTGGAGCAATTTCATTACTGCATTTTGGTTTATATTTTTTCAAGAAAACTGTATAAGAAAATAGTTCTTTTACTGATTTCCACTTCCCACACCTTATCCAGACAGAGGTGATGATCTTTTTCCTGTTCTTTCTAAACTACACTCAGCTTCCACTGATAAAACTGTTTAGTGAAAAAAAAAAAACCCAACCTGTTAGCACAAATATTGTCAGAGCAAACTAATAAACTGATGTCTCAAAAGTCTCAGAAAAGAGTAAAAAAATTTTGTTTTAAATCCATATGTCTGAAAGATGATTGCTTGATTCTGACAGTAAGTTTCAAAATAGGGAAAAAAAAATCTGAATTATTTGTCAATTACATTGACAAAAAGTCATAGCATTGTACCTCTTAGATTGGCATATCACTAGAACACGTTAGCTGGATGATATTTGTTTAAAAATAATTTATTCTAATAATTTTTGCCCCGTGGGACTTTGAGTCTAAATAAAAAGATAAAGCCAAACAAAATTCACTAAGTACTAAAGAAGTAGGATGAAATTCTACCTTATCTGGAAACTACTATAATGATGTAACTGGCTGGTCTAATATTTTCAACCAAGTTCAAAAAAAGTTTGAAATACAATAATTAAATGCAAATACAGTCCTGATCCCAAAGACCAGAAGAATGCCTTTAAGCTAGTATTTATAACAAGAGCTATTCGACTGAGCTCTCTTGTAAATTTTATCATACCTGAGGCAGTTTTCCTCAGTCGATTAGCTGGAAAGCTGAATATATCCTGAGGCAAACCAGACATCTAGTACAGGCTAAATTCAACTACTGGAGCTTAAATTTGGCTTAATATATCCCCACTTGGATCTGCCTGTTTAATTCTCTTTCATATGATAACGTTGGTTTATTCATAGTCTGGACTTGCCACCTGAACAAACTGTACCTCATATCTTATTCTAATGGAATAAGAAAACTTTGCAAAAACCACAAAAGTTCCTGACTGAAAATCAAATGCAAATTTGGGATTAAAAACTGTTTTGTAAAGTGACTACAAGATTAGTACAGAGAGATTTTTCCCCTAAGGAGTACTGCTTTTTATGATCATGCATTTTTTATACTCTGCAGAGACAGATGGGCTTTATAAAAGGATACAGCCTGCTACTCAAAAGGGTTTCAGTGGCAGCTGCACTTCTGTGTTTTAAACCTCAATAGAAATATTGAGTATTCAATATTTTTCTAGAAAATATTTATGTTTCTTCTCTCAGGACTGTATCACCCTTTGGTGCAATTCCAGTGGCAGCAGCAGAAATACCTCTGAGATTAATCTGCCCCATTATTCCTATTTTAAACAGTACTTGAGTAGTAGGAGAGGGATAGAAAGTGAAAGGATAGATAACATGCAAGCTTCTCACAAGTGCAATAAATCAAATAATTCAGAAAAGTTGCAAACATCTAAGCAAAATCAGAGCAAATATTTTCTAG
>VYZU01025791.1:2876-22521 GCA_013401355.1 Ceyx cyanopectus | reverse complement strand
TTCAAAATTATTTTATCCTCAACTTAATTCCACTGAGATCTGCAAATGCCTTAGCTTTATGCCTGCACAGTATCTGATGTTCATTTATTAATTCACTAATATCTGTAAAGTGCTTTGAAGATGAAAAACATTAAATTGTAGAACTGCTAACTGATGCTTGCATACTACTATTACTGTTTCTGAAGCTGTTAAAAAATATGTTGGAACACATCCCTAAAGTCACATGATGTGGGAAGGTCATCTAGGGCAGCAATTTATGCAGAACAGAGTAAATTAGACTGAAATTCTAGAACTACACTTTTTTTTAATGCAGAGTCCAAAAATCATTGGAGTTATCTGACCAGATTTTTTTTTATTTAAGTAAAATATGTTTAACTATTAAACAGATTATAAGGAAAAGAACAAACAATAGAAGGCTTCATTTACAACAGTATGGTGAAAAGCATTTCCCACTAAATTCTGGGAAGGGAAGGCACTGATGCCTAGGCTCTGGCATCTAGCTGCTTGCTGTCAGAGCAGCAAGGCCTTTATAGCATCCCTTTTTGGTTCCCCTCAGGCTCACCCTCCAGCTGGATTACATCTGAGAGTTGGTCTTCTCTCTGCCAGAGATATGTACAGAAAGAAGAATGGACTTGTATTGATTTTTCACACATCATCCTCCTACCCACACAGACACACAGTCCTGATCATCAGATACTTTGGGCGTCTTGCTACAGTTCACACATAAGTTGCTGCATTACAGAACACTGCTCTACACTACAGGATTGCAAATGTTGATGACCCAATCTCCTGCCACCTCTGTAGAGTGCTAGTTTTCAAAAAATCTTGAAAGAGATTTTTAGCTCTGAGCAGAACCCAGTTGAAGTGATTAGACAAGAGCTTTGACCCCAAGTGTCAAAACCCTTAATTTGAACAGTAGTCACTGCATGAGCTAAAACTCTACCCTGAGCAAAAGAATTTCACAGATGAAAACCCCACCACAGCTGAAATGCTTTACAAATGTGGGAGACAAACAGAGAACTTTAAACCTAGTGCTTCACTTTGTATCTGCAAGCAATGGAAAACAAAAAAGTCAAGAGAAAACGGTATTTCTGATGATAGCTTCAGTCATCATAACCAGACAAGACTAACACCGAAGTTGTAATGCAGGCATTTGAGAACTGCACTCCACATGAAAATAGCATATATGAATAATATGATTTTAAACAGAGGATTCTAGAAGAAGTTGAAATAATTGAGAAATTACTTGAGACAAGTCCCAGCTTTGGGAAGTGGAGTCCTTGATAAAAGGAAAAAGTATTTAATGGGATCTGGCACAAAAAAACTCAGAGAGTGGCTAGCAAAGATCCCAAATTAGCTATGTAAAAAAAAAAAAAAATTGGATAGCAATTGAAGACAATTCATTCAACTTAAAGCTCACAGACTGTTATTCATACATGGGGGATATCATAGGAAAATCAAAAGACACTTAATCAAGAATGGAAAGGTAGGAGGAGTTCAATGCTAGGATCCTCTAAAATACAGCTCACAAGGCAATATAGATAAACATAAGTTCATAGAATTATCTAGGTTGGAAAAGACATTTAAGATCATCAAGTCCAATTGTTAAACCTTACTCTACATGCCCACTGCTAAACCATGTCTCTAAGCACCACATCTACTCGACTTAAGCACAGCCAGGGATGGCGATTCAATCACTGTCGTGGGAAGCCTTCTCCAGTGCTTGGCAACCCTTTCAGTGAAAAACATTTTCCTCATGTCTAACATAAGCCTCCCCTGGTGCAACTTGATGCCATTTCCTCTTGTCTTATCCCTTTTTACTTGGGGAAAGAGACCAACCCCCACCCCACTACAACCTTCTTTCAGGTCGTGGTAGAGAGCAATAACATCTCCCCTTAGCCTCCTTCAGACTCAATAGCCCCAGCTGCCTCAGCTGCTCTTCATAAAGCTTGTTCTCCAGGCACTTCACCAGCTTAGCTGCCCTTCTCTGGACCCTCCAGCATCTCTATGTCTTTTTTTATACTGAGGTGCCTAAAACTGAACACAATACTTGATGTGTGGCCTCACTGCTCACATCCAAATAGAACAAGTAAAAAAAAAGTTTAACATATGAAGAAAGATGCAGAAAATTAAATATATTTACCAAAATGTTCAAGAGTTCACAGAATATACTCTAGATGGGCAAAGGAGTTTCTTCTTAAGAGCAAAATATAGTATTGCCAAATAAGAACACACTGTCAGTGCGTGGAAAAAAAAAAATTATCAGGTTTGATGAACATAATTTCATGGACTACAAGAATCAGTGATGTTAACATTGCCTTTAGTAAACAGGAACTGATAAAATAATGTATTACAATATGTGCGCCCAGATAACAGAGATGGTTGTTAGACCAATCCAGGTCTGCTGCTGGGAGCAGCGAGAGTAGTCTGCTTGACAAGGGTAGGGGACCTGGCAGCCTGGAGCCACAGCAGGCAGTGAGGTTGGCCAGGCGGTGCTGTCCCCTGCAGGGAAGGTCCATTAACAGTAATGAGGGCCAGTCACAGTTCAGATCACATACATGTCCATAGGGACCAGCCAGACCCCAGGTCAAGGTACCAAGTAAGGGAGAAGGACCAGTGGGGGACAAGGCCAGACATGGGCACCCCTGCAGCATAGCCCAGGAAAACACTGTCATATAACAAAGGCGATGGGGCCTACGTGAGGACTCTGTCCCCTCTAGACACAAACTGTGGCCCAACAGTCACTCTGACAGTGATGTGTGATAACCCTTGCTACCCAAAGTTGTATCCTATTATTGCTCCCTGGAGCATGTACTAGCAAGCACGGGATATAGGTCCAGCCTCACAAAAAGTTTTTTGTTTACTAGAAGAAAGAAACAAGCAGTCACTCACTGTGCAATTATTTTATCTGACAGAAAACTCCAGAATAATATTTTCCTTTTGCCTTGGTCATTTTTTTTTTTTTCCCCAGTCTAATACTTGCATGATGCCTGGCCAGCTTCTGACAAACTGATGGTCCTTACCTAAAATGATGAGTACTCAAATACCACTCTTATCATTGGGAAAATCTCTTGGTTCCTAAAAAAAAATTAAAAAAAACCAAACAAAAAACTGGAGAAAAATAGTTGATTCTTTACTCTCAAAGTGAAAAGTCAGAATTTAATACAGGAATGGGTTGATTTAAACTGAAGGTCAATCCAATCTACAGCCCTGCCTCCGACACTACCAATAGTTCCCCAGAGATAAAAGAGCAAGGACAGAAAAAAGCATGCTTATCCAGTTAATACACTTGCAGAGATAGAAAAGTCAAGTTTCAGTCAGATTATTTCTAAGAAATCTGGTAAACAACCTTCAGTGTACCAATCTACAGTTGAACCTTGATAAACACAGGTTGTTTCAGAATTAAGCAGATTCAAAGATAGTCTAATAGTGGAAAGGCATCTGTTTGTCATATTACTGACAGCTGGGATGTCTGACTGATGAGATGCCAATGATTCCTATGAACTTGTAGCTTCATGCTACTGCAAATTTGTATTTATTTAGAGCAAGGATTTAAAATCTAGTGCTTTACCTCTTTGAAAAGTGCTTTGACTCTGGTCCCATGGCAGTGAAAAGTGCAGTTCGCCCAGCAGCTGTTGCTGAAGCAGTTCCATTTTGCATAACATCTTTAAAAAGTAAATGGAGCTGAGACCAAATCTGAGTTTCCCAAGTCACACTATGGAGTCTAAAGAATGAGGGCAGCTAAACATTTTTTCCTCTGAATTTTATACTTCAGGTCAGTATTCTGCCTAGAAACCCTTAGGAATCTACTGCTTTGCTATATAATCTGTCTGCAGTTACCATATCCATTAGCCAAAAGCACTCATAGGACTTTATAATGGTGCATTAGGACACTGAACACTCCAGGGAGAAAATGAAGTTAATGTAACGGTAAATTGCTTTCAAAATATTCTATTCTGTGCCTTTAAATTTCAGATGCTGAAAAGAAAGCAAAAGAAAAAAAAAAAGGAAAGGAAGCACATGAAAGGAGGAGATCAGCCTGTGACTGAAAGTCCAGCTGTGTAAACAAGTCTAGTGACTTCTTTTATCTCTAATTGGTCTTACACACTGATGTTTCTGGTGCCAAAATCACACACTTCACATTAATTCTTCAGTAATATAGCATAATTTCCGGATGGAACTGGCCTGAAATGTCAAACTGACATGTGTAACTTGCAATTTACTAACATTTCGAGTTTTTTCCCAGTGAACATCAACAACTGTCTTTAGTTATATTACTTTAAAAGTTTGAAAAGGAAACTGATTTACACCACTGAAAATGTGAATATAGGTACTAAAATTGTGCTAATAATGATATTCACTGCATGAGACACAGAACATACTCAGCTGGCATACATTTTTTGGCCAAATTACATTAACTTCAGAGATGCCATGACAGTTAATATGGTCAAATAATTGGCCCATGGACTTCAGAAGATATCCATCTCACAAATGCAGAACAGGTTGTTGTCTTTGCTGATAGTTTAGGACCTTTGAGTAACAAGATATTCACACAATTATGTAGACTAATCTGGAATAGATACTGGGGTAGACACTGAAAAACTCCAGTGAGACAAAGAAACCACATGTACAGACAAATGAAAATCAGTACTGATAAATGCAAGGTGATGCACATTGGCCCTTAAAATAAATTAATGAGGCAATAAGAAAATGAACTGTCTATCCATCTGACATAGGTCACAGTCACCCATATGTGAGAAATGGTCTTCAAAGCAAAATCACAGTCTGTGTGTAATTGTGACCAGAAAAATAAATATTTTACATTACATGTTGCGTGTGGTACAATTAAATATATAATGAAGATTGTGTCAATACTGGGGCAAACAGCACGGTGCCTAGCGAGGGGATGCTCCAACCCTCTCCGTGCGGCATGGCACGCACACCCGTGGGCAAAAGCACGGAACGCTGCCGTCACGCCTCGGCTCCCTCCTCGACCAGTCGCGAGCCCGAAATCCTTGGCTGGGCCACCAATCTGGCACTTTCTGCTGGTGCCGACCGCACGTTCGGGGGAACGGCGTTAAAAATAGCTGGCATGCCCGTGTCCCTCACCATCACCACTCCCACGGGCGCACTTTCAGCTGTGCCCCCTTTGCTCTGCCTGCTGCGGGGAGGGTGCAGCGATGCGGGCGGACTCGCCGAGTGCCGCCTTCCCATCTGATTTGCAAGGAGAGGTGGGCAGCAGATGGAAGGAGCTGCTCTTCATCTCTTTCTCCGGTTCTAACCCTGCTGCACATGGCTGGGGAGCCACTGCTGAGGAAGAAGGCATCTCTTTCAAGAAACCCACCTTGAAAGCATCGTCGCTTAACTCGCAGAACAGAGGGGGAGAGCAGCAACTCCAGGAGAGTGCCTGGAGGCTGGATCCAACAGCTCGGGCTCCAACGGTGTGGATGAGAGAGGACTTTTAAGAAGTTAAGAGGACGCTCTCATCATCTTGGGGACAAGCCATCTGTTGTCACAAGAGTGATGTCAGAGATTCTATACTCTGTACCAAATGTTTCTGTCGTACTGAGGTTAAGCCAACATCACCGTTCCCTGTAGTTCAGAAAGGATCCCACCTCGAGTACTGTGTCCAGTTTTGGACACCCCAGTTCAGAAAAGACAGAGAACTACTGGAGACAGTCCAGCGCAGGCCACCAAGATGATGAAGGGAGTGGAGCATCTCCCTTATGAGAAGAGGCTGAGAGAGCTGGGGCTCTTCAGCCTGGAGAAGAGGAGACTGAGGGGGGACCTCATCAATGTCTATAAATATGTTAAGGGTGAGTGTAGGGAGGATGGAGCCAGACTTTTCTCAGTGTCATCCAATGACAGGACAAGAGGCAATGGGTGCAAGTTGGAGCACAAGAGGTTTAAGGTCAACACAAGGAAGAACTTTTTCACAGTGAGGGTAACAGAGCTCTGGAATGGGCTGCCCAGGGAGATTGTGGAGTCTCCAGCTCTGAAGACACTTAAGACCCTCCTGGATGTGTTCCTGGGTGACTTGGTCTAGGTGATCCTGCTCTGGCAGGGGGGATGGACTAGATGATCTTCTAGGCCCCTTAGAGCTTAAGTATGCAACATTATCATTATCAAAGCTTTTCCTTTAATTTACTGGAATAAACCAATGCATGTTTCTAGCCTGCATGTTTTCACAAAAGCAGTTCAAAATTAGTCCATCTGTTATTATACTGGGACATTAAACCTGCCCAGGACCATTTATATGTACAAAGTAAGGGAACTTTTTTTTTTTTTTCCAGGTACTGATCTAAAAAAAGAAAAGTAAAGGTGGCTAAAGTCCAATGTCAGACAGCCTTCTCTGGCACAGTTTAAATTACTTGTTCAAATACTATTTCAGTGTTTCACAGCAGAATTCCTTAAGAATATGCTGTGATGGCCAAGTTAAAAGAGATTTTAAGGCCTGCTCTCATTACTTCTCTTTGATTTCTGTGTTGAAGTAGATTTGTTCAATGCCTTGCAACCACTGAAACTAGATGTCCAGTCTTAATTAAATAATGGAGAAATTAGACCGCAAGATTATATTCCATTAACAAGAAGGGAACACAGATGTGAACTTCAGTGAGTTACAAGTGTTGACTGGGATGTAATAGAAGAACTTCTTCCTCCAAAGAGAGAAAGAAGCCTGTTATGCAACTGAAGGAAAAGACCCATTTGCAAACTTCACTTGGGGATCGACCTCTAGAGGGCAACACGATCATATGAAATGGCAATTGAATAATGTTAAGGGTACTGTCAAAATTGCATGCTAATCAATATAGCTCATCTTCCCTTTACAGCCCGAATGTCTATTTATATAAACCTTAATTTGAAGAACCGATTTTACAGAATGACACATGTAATAATGAGATACCACCTGTATGATTTCTGTGACCATATTCTGTCTTCCACTGACATTCAATCATGGCCATAAAACACATGATGTTTCACTATAAAAACATAACACTTAAGTTTGAAATAAATGCAAATCTCCATGAGCTTTCAAATCTATCCTCTGGGAACAAAACCACTCTAATGAAGAATGCCACACTCAGACCTCCAAGATCTCAGTCTACAGTGGTTCCAGATTGCTAATCCTCAAGCCATTTTTTCAAAGCATTCCTAAAGCCCCTCTCTCTGTGTGACACAATATGAAATTTTTTGAACACATACATATGTGCAAATTAAACTAAGATCTTCCCATAGCTGCTGTCTAAGTATCCTAGTGCCTTTTACCTTTCGTAGGTGCCATCTCCACATTTCTTAGATGGCAGCCTATTCATGGAAAGGTCATATGCATTTTATCTTGGATAGATAGAATATATTCTCTGTGCTTCACTTGTAAATAATACAAGTCCTATCAACTAAAACAAGGATTAATCCTCAAATTTATTTGCTAAATAGGTTATTAATACTATAGATACTATGTTAGCAATAATATAAGAGTAGAAATGGCACAGTGATTATTTCTCTTAGAGCACTCTGAAAAGCACTCAATCATTAGCTGCCGCAGCCATTCACCATGGACTCCAGACTAATACTTTAATTTTCAAATGCCAATTTCTGCTGTTAAATTAAATGAAAATGTGGATCAGTGTGATACATCATCATCTATAGAACTCCTGAAGAAATCACTAGACTAATGCCATTAGTGTTGCCTGCCATTTTCTAAAAATATTTCAGTGTAAAAAAGCAGGCTGTGTGGTTTGTTTCAGACGGCTGCCTGCTGCAAACTTTTTTCAGCCAAGGATGCAAACTCTTGGTCTACCTTTCACCCAGGGCAACTTTACAAGACTGTACTTGGAACTGAAGACAGGATAAAATGTGGCCTGCGCTTAAGGCAAAGAATAGGTTGAGCTGAAATCCCCAAACACATTGAGCTTCAATGGCTCACTTTGCCTGCCTTCCTGAGAAAGGTTTAATGAACTGATGTTTGTACAGCTGTTCTGGGTGTCTATGGCAAGGTGTTGGTCACAGGGAACTGTAGGGGTGGCTTCTGTAGGAAGAATCCAGAAGATGACATGTACCTAACACAGCTGGATCCTGCTGTTTCCAGCCATGTCCAGAGGACCCACTGCAGGACATAGCTGAGCCTGTCAGCCAAAATAGTGACATCTGAGAAAAAAGACTTCAGAAAGGGGAAAATGCTTCATGACAGTGTGAGAAGGGGAAAAAAAAAAAAAAAAGAAAAAGAGATAACTGCAGACACCAAAGTCAGAGAAGAAAGAGAGGGAGCAGACATTCCCCTGCAGTCCATGGAGTAGACCATGATGAGGAAGTCTGTCCTCCTGCACACCACAATGGAGCAGATATCTACACTGCAGCTCTTAAAGGGCACCATGTTGGACCAGGGAAAAAGTGTGAGAAGGAAGAGGCAGCCGATAAAGATTGTTATGGACTGAATGAAACCCTCCCAATCCCTCCAGCCCCTGCACTGCTCACCATGGGAGAGAGGTGGTAGAGGAATTGTGAATGAAGGACTGAAGTTGAGCCTGGGAAGAATTGGAATAGGGGGAAGGTGATGCTTTGCCTTTTTTTTCCTCCTTCCTCTTCTATATTAATTGACAATAAATTAAATTATTTTTCTAAAGTCAAGTCTGTTTTGCCTATGATAGTAAATGATAAATCATGTTCCTATCTTTATCTCAATCCATGATCTTTCTTGTTCTCCCCTCAAAATATTCAGATAGGGGAGTGCAAGAATGGCTAGGTAGGTGTCTGGTAACTAGTGACAGTCAACTCACCACAAAAACATTGAGAATAACCATGATCCTCCTTAGAAAGATCTTTATAATTTTACTATACAATATTTTTACTTTGCAGGAAGAAACGTAACTTGAAGCTTGAGAAAGTTCTGAAAGATTGTTCCTCTGGCCTCTCCTCTTAAGTCTCCTATCAAGTTTGAATAGGTCTATCTCATTGTCCTGGTTTGGGTGAAAACTGAGCAAATTTCTGTTCTGTAATTTTACTTTTCAGCTCGGGTTTTCTAACTGGCTGTGCTTTCTGAAGTTAGCAGTATGTTTTGCAGACAGTGTCCGCTTCTGGCAGTGATAACACCTCATGTTTAGAGTTCCTACCAAGGATATCAAGGCCACTGCTAGAACTTGTGTATCGCACTGAGGGGTGCAGAAAAATGAAAGACTGCACCTGCAGGGAGGAGCAGACATGTCAGATGACCCCAAACTGATCAACTAAGTATTCCATCCCAAATAGTAAAAAGTCCCAAATAGTAAAAAGGTAAATTAAAAGGAGCAAAAAATAATACTTAGAAAGGATTAATATAAGGTCAGGTCAACCTACTTTTAATTAATAGAAAAACAGAAAAAAATTAAGGGAAATAATTATTTGAAAGCCATGAGAGAGCATGTAGAAAGGCCAGTAGAATCCCAGGACTTGCTTGAAAGACACAGTCTGAGTAACTCAGAAAAAAAAAGTGCTGGCATTGGTTGCATCTACTGTAATGCTCAAAAACTGGACTGTAATTGTCAGTAAAGTTACAGTTGTGCTAAAATATCCTTCCTCAATTCACCTCAGCAACTACTCAGCTGACACAGTGCTTTGAAACAGTTATACAGCCAGCAAAACCCAGAGAAAAGACTATGAAAGAAAGTCAATTGTCAGCAGAACTAGGAAAAGGAAGGTTAAATAACAGAAATAGAAGTGAAAGCTTTTAAGTAAGGTAAAAGAAAAAAAAGTCACAGGAGAAGGTGTCGGGGATAATGCCATCATCAGTGACAAATGGAAATAATTGATTAAGAAAGTAGTGAAAGTAGGCAAGGGGAAAAAAAAGTCTTTGAGCTATTTATTTAGTGGTTTCAAATCTTTCAAAGATTCCTACAACCTACAAATTTCTTTCAAATGCAGACACTACATTAGGCATAATAAAAACACTGATCAAGTCCTTGTCAGGTTATATAATGAGTTACATCTTTCATGAGAATTGCCTGTCTATTGTGATACAAGTCTTATATCTGAATATCAATGATTCACTGTTATTGTTTTGGCTAGATTACAAGACTTTGACAATGTGATTAGAAGTTGCTGTAGAAGCAGTAAGTATTTTATTTACGTGTGCACTTCAAAGTGCCTGCCTAAACAAGTATTCTGTATCCAGACTTAGTCAATCTTATATTTCAGAAGATGATTAACATAGCCCTGATACATTTTGTGGGAAGTCCACCACATTCCAATCACTCCAATATTATTCTTTCTCCCTCTGAGTCCCTTAAATTATACAGCAGAAAGAGCTGTACCGAAAGCAATTGAAGTTTTGCTTTTGACTTAACAGGGCCAAGATTTTTCCATTTCTTTGGCAATGCTCACAAAAGAATTGATTGCAATTTTAAAAAGCTGGATCCTAAAACTCATTCTGGCCTTCACACTTACCTCTTCAAGTAATACTCTTTTCCAGAAGCCATCCCTACTTCCAGAGTTACCAGTGCATCCATCTTCTGTGTGCCTGGCTTTTAGAGTTGAAGTACCTCCAAAAATGTACTGTCTATATTATTTTTTTAGTTTTTAGAAATGAATATGCTGTAGCTGCTAAACAAATACTAGGCAAATAATAAAAACAATATAAGATTTTGTAATTAAGCAGACTGAGGTTCTAGCTGGAATTACTTGCCACAAAAAGTCTAAGAAGTTTTGAAATTGTTGATAAATAGACAAAATAGATTTCTGAAAACAAACCAATGAAAGTTGATGTGAAAAGAGAAGGATAACTGCCCATAATTAGAGTGGTGGAGTAATTACTAATTAATTTTCTAGGGTAACATAATGAACTATTTGATTATCAGCTACTTTTTTTTTTCAAGCAGCACATAGGATTTTCTCACATACACTGAACACAGTGTCTCCAGAACAATATGATTTCTACCGAAACCAAAGAGTTAGACAATTTCCAGCTAAGCCAGAGTGGTGTAATTTATCTTCTTTCAAAATAATTAAGAAAATAATCAAATTTGTTAAATGAGAAGGTGACTGCAACAATCTTTGCTAGTTTCACTCACTAATGAAGTGAATCAAAGCAATATTTGACATTTCTATTGCACATTTCATCCCAAATCACCTTAATCAATTTCATATCCATTTAGACACACTTTTTAGCTCTTACACATGATTGAAATGAAATGGAAACAACAGAGCAACACACAGCAAAAAATAGCTTGTATTATTAAATTCCAAAAAGGATTTTTTTAACCTGTTGAAAATATAAGGGAAGATGTTCAAGAGATTGAGAAGACACTCTAGCTATAATTACACTTGCAGCCATAATGGAAGAACTCCTTTCCTACCCAGGTGTAGATGAGGTCAGTCCTATGAAAACAAATCCATGTAATGAAGCCTGTTTGACCCAGCCTTAGACACAGGTGAAACATTTCCCATTTATGCTCCATTTAAGCTCCTCCACCCAGATTAATCTAAATAAGCATTGTCCGAGTGGTGATAATCCATTGATGCATCAGCTTGCTTCATTTGATAGGTTTTAAGTTCTGAGCCTTTAAAAATATGTTCATATACTTAGTATGAATAATTCCACTGAAAAATTAATAAAAATTGGTTCAATTAATTAATAGCACGGACAGTGCCATAGACAATACTAAATTTAAGATAAATATATGAAATTTAAGTAAATGGTAAGAGCTATCACCAAGAAAGAGTTATCACCTCTTGTGCTCCAACTTGCTCCTACTGCCTCTCGTCCTGTCATTGGATGACATTGAGAAAAGTCTGGCTCCATCATCCCTACACTCACCTTTAACATATTTGTAGACATTGATGAGGTCCCCACTCAGTTTCCTCATTTTCTAGGCTAAAGAGCCCCAGCTCTCTCAGCCTCTCCTCATAAGGGAGATGCTCCACTCCCTTCATCATCTTGGTGGCCCTGTGCTAGACTGTCTCCAGTAGTTCTCTGTCTTTTCTGAACTGGGGTGTCCAAAACTGGACACAGTACTCGAGGTGGGGTCTCACCAGTGCAGAGTAGAAGGGGAGGAGAACCTCCCTTGACCTGCTGGACACACTTCTCCTAATGTATCCCAGGATGCCATTGGCCCTCCTGGCCTCAAGGGCACATTGTTGGCTCATGGTCATCCCCCTGTCCACCAGGATCCCCAGATCTCTTTCCCCAGAGCTGCTCTCCAATAGATCAGCCCACATCCTGTAATGATACATGCCTTGTACACTGGCAGAGGCTCAGCACCTTCCCCTACAAGCTGCAACCCCCACCAAGACACACACAGCCCTGAGTGCTCAGCCTGTACTCTATGCCTAATCACCACCCTCTCTGAGGCTTCTTACAGCCCAGTGGGCTGATCAACAGCAGGTGGTGCCGGCTCCACCCAGGATCCCTCAGCATCCCGTCCACCAACTGGCAGTACCCAGCACAGGCAAAGGGTTCTCTTTTGCCACAGATCTGTTACCCCTGCAGGCTTATCTGCCCTGAAGCTGGTCACTGCAGCAATCATGTACAGAAACAAGACATGAGATAAAGTTGAGAAGATACTAATATTTGGAGAATAATAATTACACGCTAGAATATGTTAAAGTGGATATGCCTGAATGAATTCATGGATGTGAACAAATGCATATACACATAGGCTCTCATATAGCCCTTACCTCTGAATTCAGTGTTGAGCTCAAAACATTTGCCTGGATTAAATCTAGAGTGATGGAATATCATATGTAAAGAAAACTCTTTCTGCTGATCTAAGTAATTTCATATATCTTTAAATTTTCACATCACAGTATCCATTGCACTTATGTTTTAGTACTGGCAGCTATGACATTGCAAGAAAATAAGATGCTTTTATAACTATATTCTAATGTAAGTTTAAGCAGTATTCTCAAAATGCATATTCAGATTATGCCTTTTTGAAGGTAGAAGTACATTAGTAGGACTGGGTAATTACTAGTTAAATCTCTAAATTAACAAGAGGAAAGATGCATATAAAGGAGAAACCAGACAGAAAATTGCAAATTCCAGAGGGAATTTACAAGGTAAGAAACAACTAAAAAAAAAGAGAGTGCTAATTTCTGTTTGCTTTTTGGCAAAGGCTTATGGTCCAGCAAATGTCTTTTCTTCGTCCATTATTGGCAGAACTTTTTCCCTTGTGCTGGGCTCTGGCCAGACTTTATGAATTAAAGAGGTTTGGGAATAATCAATACTTAAAACAAGAAATCTCCAAGGAAACCCATAATCTACAGGAAATTATCTCAATTACTAAATTACATCAGTTCTTTCAGTTAAAAAAATGAGCAGACTGTGCTTCTAGCAGTTATCCAGTCAGTAGAAGTAGGAAGGTTTGGGAGAAATTAAAAACATCAAGGTGTTAAATATTCATTTTCTGTTATCTCAGTAGTGCAATAAGAAAGAGGGATATCTGTTAGCTCTTATTTCTTTTAATTGTGGGCCTAGTACTTACCATTGCATCTGGGATTTCCTATGCTCTTCTATGCACCTAGGCAATAGTCCCTACATGCTCCAGTTCTTGCAGGTAGGTTCATTTAACTGGCTCTTTTAAAGCAGTATTGGTGAGGCAATAGTGCTAATAAATATGAGACCAGCTTATCACATCTTCTTAGCATGAGAGAAAGAATTATAGGTTTGCCAGATGTTGCCTAAATTATTGATGTTTTTCAAGCCTAAATTTCATGTTCTTTTCTAATGGATTAATTTGGTTTTCAATTCTGTTAAAATCAGTGTTAGATATCTCACTAATAATACTTTATGGAAAGCTACATTTCAGGGGATTCAGAAGACCTCCCAGTGAATAAGCTCTTTAATACCTTCAGAAGTTTTAGCTTTATATAAAACATAAATTATTGTAGTGCAAACTGAGAAGCAGAATTCAGTATATACACAGATTCACAGATGATTCACAGATTCACAGATGTTAGGGGTTGGAAGGGACCTAGAAGATCACCTAGTCCAACCCCCCAGCCAGATCAGGATCACCTAGCCCAAGTCACCCAGGAACACATCCAGGTGGGTCTTAAGTGTCTCCAGAGAAGAAGACTCCACAACCCCCCTGGGCAGCCTGTTCCAGAGCTCTGTCACCCTCACTGAGAAAAAGTTCTTCCTTGTGTTGACCTTAAACATCTTGTGCTCCAACTTGCTCCCACTGCCTCTTATCCTGTCATTGGATGACATTGAGAAAAGTCTGGCTCCATCCTCTCTACACTCACCCTTAACATATTGATAGACACTGATGAGGTCCCCATTCAGTCTCCTCATTTTCTAGGCTAAAGAGCCCCAGCTCTCTCAGCCCCTCCTCATAAGGGAGATGCTCCACTCCCTTCATCATCTTGGTGGCCCTGTGCTGGACTCTCTCCAGCAAATCTCTATCTCTTCTGAACTGGGGTGTCCAAAACTGGACACAGTACTCAAGGTGGGGTCTCACCAGTGCAAAGGAGAGGGGGGAGGAGAACCTCCCTTGACCTGATGGACACACTTCTCCTAATGCATTAAAGGATGCCATTGGCCTTCTTGGCCACAAGGGTGCATTGTTGGCTCATGTCCACCAGGACTCCCAGGTCTCTTTCCCCAGAGGTACTCTCCTATAGCCTATACTGATCCATGGGGTTGTTCTTCCCCAGATGCAGCACCTTACACTTGCTCTTGTTAAATTGCATTCAATTTCTCCCTGCCCCGCTCTCCAGTCTGTCCAGGTCTCTCTGGATGGCAGCACAGCCTGCTGCTGTGTCAGCCACTCCTCCCAGTTTGGTGTCAGCAGCAAACTTGCTGAGGGTGCTCTCTACCCCCTCGTCCAGGTCATTGATGAAAATATTGAATAATACTGGAGCCAGTACTGACCCTTGGGGGACTCCACTAGTCACAGGCCTCCAGCCAGACTCTGCTCCACTGACCACAGCTCTCTGGGCTCTGTCCTTTAGCCACTTCCCAATCCACCTTACTACACCATGACCCAATCCACACTTCTTAATCTTGGCTGTGAGGATTCCATGGGAGACAGCATCAAAAGCCTTGCTGAAGTCAAGGCATATAACATCCACTGCACTACCCTCATGTAATCATCTACTTATATCCTCACAAAAGGTTATCAGATTAGACAATAGAATTTGTGAACATTTAGAATCGCAAAATTATGTAGGCTTAAAAGGATCTCTAGAGATCATCCAGTCTGGACCCCTCCAGTGGGTGGCTATGAACATCTTATAAGCTCCTGCTCTGAATATTCAACTGACTCTGTAGGAGGATGATGGTATGTGTATTTACAGTTGGTGCCCAAAGTATGCACTGTGAATGCCACCCTCAGGAAATATTAACTTTGAAAAACAACTTACCTTTTTGAAAGGCTCCCACATCTCATACTTTTATACTCTGTAATCTACTTCCTGTTTGATCAGATTCTATCAGGGAATAAAATACTCTAATTTGATTAAAAGGAAAATAAATTATTCTTATTTTTACACATCTTTTTTTGTCTTTTTTTTTTTTTCTTAAAAGAATGCCACAGTGAGAAAAGATAACTTTATGTTGGAGCTTTGTTTGTTGTTTTTTTTTACTAGAAATCATAAAATAAATTATTCCTCTCAGAAATAAGGCCATAACATCTGTATTGCCCTTGCAAAATGAAGTGTTAACCTAACATCTTTCTTTGACAGATGTATCCATTTTCTTTACATAGTACTGTAATCATTTTTTTTCCTTTTTAATGTGTTTCTTCTCTATTCTTTTAAATGCTTGTATTTCTTCTCTACCCAACTCCACTGATATTGTATCAGTGCTGCAGGAGCTGTTTGGAAGGAGGTGACAGAACTGTCACCATATCAATCTCACCATTAAGCTGTCAATTCAGCAGTAGCAATTGGAATTGAATCAGACACTTCCACTGACATTTCAACCACAATGTGTGAAAGACACTTCTATTCCTTTGGATGTGCAGAAGACAATTTCAATTTACAGAAAGGACCCACTGATACTCTTGTTCTGAACACAAGGATTAGTCAGATTCTTCAGGGAAATCAAGGGAAGATGGTGTCAGTACAAACTTTACCTCCATCAGGTTTCAGCTGTCCCATCTGTCCAGTGTAATTGCCTATCACAGTAAAACTTCCAGTACAGACACATAAAGCTAACACTTTCACTGACATTCTCCTTTGGTATTTTCTATCCCAACCACTATTGGGGTCTACACAATATTATAAAGACAGTGCTTTTTGTGAGTGATAATAAATAAGGTTGTAAGTTAACAAGGCTACTTCTTCCATTAGTAGTGTAATCATGGCATCATCATAGAATACCTTGGGTTGGAAGGAACCTCTAAAAGTCATCTATTCAACCTCCCTGCAGTGAGCAGGGACATCCTTAACTACATCAGGTTACTCAGAGACTTATCCAGTCTGACCTTGAATGTCTCCAGGGATGGGGCTTCCACCACCTCCCTGAACTACCTGTTCCACCATCCTTATAGTAAAGAATCACAGAATCACAGACTGTTAGGGGTTGGAAGGGACCTAGAAGATCATCTAGTCCAACCCCTCCGCCAGATCAGGATCACCTAGACCAAATCATCCAGGAACAGATCCAGGCAGGTCTTAAGTGTCTCCAGAGATGGAGACTCCACAACCTCCCCGGGCAGCCCGTTCCAGAGCTCTGTCACCCTCACTGTGAACTTCTTCCTAATGTCCAATCTAAATCTACGCTTCTCTAATTTGAAACCATTTCATCTCATCCTATTGCTACATGCCCTTGTAAACAGTCCCTCCCCAGCTTTCTTGTAGGACCCCTCCTGGTACTGGAAAGCCACTATCAGGTCTCCATGGAGCCTTCTAAAGGATGAACAAACCCCAGCTCTCTCAGTGTGTCCTCACAGGAGAGCTCCAGTCCTTTGGTCATTTTTATGTCACTCCTCTAGACCCACTCCATCAGGTCCACATCCTTGAGTGCTGGGGGCTTCAGAGATGGACACAGCACTCCATGTGAAGTCTCACCAGAGCAGAATAGAGTGGCAGAACCACCTTTCTTGATCTGCTGGCTACAATATATGACAATACTGAAAACATCCCATTTCTCTTTCATACAGAATGAAGCACACTGTTTAGTCATTCTGTGTTGGTTTTTTTCTGCATAATCACCTATTCATGTTAAAATGTTTTATATATTTATAAATCTTCTCTGATCAAGGTCAGGACCTGCTACCAGCAGATGCATTATCCTCTATATTCTCAGCCTGGCTGTACCTGGGACAACAGAGTTCTGACCTATGTCAATATATGGCAATAGTAAAAACTAAATAGGAAATAACCAAGGACACTTGTACTAGAACAAGAAGTCCCTAGATTCTTGGCACAGTTTTAAACCTTATAATTGCATATTAAGACCTGATAACGATTTCAGTGTGCACTTATATGAGCTGCTTACACATGGAGCTGCTGTTATAAGAGGAAGGCATTAACACTGTAAGTAGGCTATACAAATAGCAGAACCACAAAGGAAAATGTGAGGTCATCAGCTCCTACAATTATGAGCTGACTTACATATAAGGAGTCATAAGTACAATACTGAGCAGTTTTTAACTCTGATTAAAGACATACAGCATTGGTCAGGGATAGTTTTATAACATGAACATAAATTTGGATTAAACCTGTTTATCCTCAAAATAAGTTAATTTTAAAATATTATATCAATAACATTTTAAAATGCTACCTCTCTGTACACTTGTAAGCTTTTTTCTTTGTGTGAATGAAAATGTATGTATATATCTCTACGTATATACAGTGTATAAATATTCTTCCATATATATAAAGTGTATGTATACATATACAGTCTTACACAATGCGTATTGACCAGCTTTTGCATATAGTGTCTTCTTCAAAATGCATAAAATTTAAGCATAAAGTTAATGTCTCCAAAACTGTCTCTCCCTGCATTTAAAAGCTTTTCCCCCCTTTCTTTACTCCAGTCATTATTTTTATTAATCTCAGGAAATTAAAAAGAGACTGAAAATACATGGTGTTTGTATCTGAATTCACTGGAAGAATGGATTGCAGGGGGAAGTTATTTCTGGCACAGTGCTTTGAAAATTAAGCTCTAGAACGTTTGTACTCTAACATTATAAACAAAGTTTACCATTTTGTATTACTTTAAAACAGTCTCTCAACCATGGAGATGAGACAAAACCTATGGAGAAAGGAAATTACAGCATAATGGAAATGATGGCTAGGAGCCATATCAGCCCAGGCTATGAGCTCATCCAAACAGAAATGCCAAGCTGAGCCGATTTGGCCAGTGCTCTGATTTAGGATCTCTGACGAAACTTCCAAGGGTGCTGGTGGAAGTGGTGGTGGTGGCGGCAACGTTGGAGGTAGAACTTGCTGTTCTGGAGTTTACCACTGGGTCAATAACATGTGTGATGGGATAGACCTGAGTATCAGGGATGATTTAAAGAACACTTTGTGTAAAAGGTGTATCACGTAAGCCTGGGGTACTGATCACTTTTCGGTATCACCCTTTCTTACTTAATTTCTCAAAATTATTCCAATATTTGCTCCTCTTTGGGGCAGCAGATAAAAAAAACCCCAATGTGTAATATATTACAGGCTGCTGGAGTATTGAAAAAACGTTCAAATCCCACAAATAAGACTTTCACTCCAAATCCTGTCATTAATTTGACTGAGTTTTGGATCACAGCTAGAGGCCTTAATGTAGAATGACCATAATAGGGTCAATCTGGCTTTTTTTGAAGGAGATTCTTTTCATTCATTGACAGTTACGGCAATGCTGCCTTTGCTTTTCAACTGTATTCACCAGCTGTTACTCATAGATGCTGTCAGGCCCTGTCATACTCTNCAAAAAACACACCCATGTGTTGTAAGGACAAAACATTAAGAGCCAACATTCTAGAGTCAAATCAGGGCTACAAGTTTAATGATGGTGTTTAGCAACATGAAGTCATTCTTTATGAAGTACTTTTTTTTTTTTTTCCTTTTCCTGCTGGTGAATTTTCTATAAGCTAAATTTACAATGGCATTTTGAGATGTTTCCTTTTCTCCTGTTCTCCTTCTACAGAGAGTTCACAGTCCAAGATGATAGGAATGGAAAACTCTGGTTGCTGTTACAATGTTTATTCTAAGAATTTTACTGTACTAAGTGTACTCAAGGATCAAACGAAAGTGGTATTTATCTGGCCAGCAGCCATTAAATTACTGTCTTTTATACTCTTAGAAAGAGGTAAATTGGTATATATATGTGATTACTATTTAGGTAGCATCTCATCAACTGACAGATTTCCAGAGCTGGCTGAATGAAATGAAACAGTGATGAATTGGGTAGAAAGGAATCCTATTGAGGCGAAGAAATTAACTAAATCATTCTACTTGGCCCATCTTCACTTTTACAGAAAAGTTTAGAAGGGTTTTCTCACTTATCTATCACATTTGGGATATGCTGACAAATTGCTCACTATTCTTTGCCAAGCATAACTGTTTCCACAGAAGCAGAAGGAAATATATCTACCCTTCTGGCTGAACAGACGTGAACTTCTAATCTCTTTGGCTTTTCCTGACCAGTATTAGAAATTAGCATGTTAAGTCAGCCAAGAAAAATCAATACAGGAGCAAGAACGGGAATATATTTAGACATCATGGGCAAGAA
>VYZU01025789.1:0-42616 GCA_013401355.1 Ceyx cyanopectus | reverse complement strand
TCTGGAACATGGCTAAGTCCTGAGTCAAGGGAAGTTTCAGCCCTCTGTTCATCCCCTGTGCACATCTCTCTCTGTTCTGTTTTACATGGTTCGCATCTGGACACTTCTACATCGAAATCTCTTACAAATGGATCCCCAGAAGAGGGAGGGAATGACACTTCTTGGTTTTCTGTATCTGTCAGTTGGCCTATATTTTGAGGTAGATTCTTGCATGTTGTGGTTTCAGGAGTCTTAATTAAATGAGGCAGTTGCATTACACAGCCCTGTTTCTGTGCATCAGAATCAACTGGAAAATCCTGACAGGAGTTACTGTTTGAAAGATGGTGACTGTCAGAATTAGTGACATTTTGTGCATTCAAGTCAGAGTGATTCCCTTTTTCTTGTGAATTACCTTCATAGCTTTCATGTATGGTGTTAACCAAAGAGTGTTCTTCCTGTTTAAACTGACTGGTATTTTCACCGGGGAAAATGCCTTTCTCTTCAGGGACATAAGCCAGTTCTTTTCCTGCTGGATAATAGTCTCTCAAATGACACCCTTTAGCAGTTGCAGAGTCAATTACTGAGGGTATGTCGTGCTCAGTGTGAAGTAACTGTCCAAGTGTGCCCTGAAACATATCTGACGTGTAAGGGGGGGTTTCTGTGTCCCACACTAAATTACCACTCTGAGCATTTTTTCTCTCCTCACAGGGTTGGGAAGAACTACTGATGGCAAGGCTCCACTGAACAGAGCCTTTGCTGGCAGCTAACGTTGGATCTGGCTTCTGCTCCAAGCACTCCCCTGTATTCCAGTTGATACTGTTTGCTGAGACACAACTGGATGGTGTTTCCACACGATTTCCAGTGCAAGACTCTAGACACACACAATCTGTTTCTACCACTTGTTCAAGACAAATGTTTCTTATAGATGCACTGTGACTTGCTTCATCACTTTTAAGTAGGGGATTAGAAACACTGCAGCCTCCTGCATTAGTTCTTTGCCCACTACCTGTCTGTGCAGGGGGCTCCTGCTCCTCTTGCACAGTTGTTGGGGCAGGCTGGACAAAGTTCAGTTCTGTGACAGTATCTGCCGGCCTCACTTCTAAACTCGTGATGCCCCGGGTTTCAGATGGGATCTGACAGTCTGAGTGATCTTCAGGAAGGAGTTCCTGCAGTTTGTCATGCACTGCAGATATATCAGCATCTCCAGATTCCAGGGCTGACCTGGGACAGGTTTCAAACGGAGGCTGACCCCAGGAGAGGCCATCGTGCCAGTCTGAGCCCTGCCCCCCGTGCCCCGGCTCGGCGAACAGCTTCCCGAGGAGAGCAGCACAAACAGCCTTGGCTCCCTGCAGAGCAGAAGGGGAAACACTCTTTGCTTTGGTGCCACTGCTAATCACAGGCATTCCCTGTTTGCCAAAGGCTTGTTGGTGGCAACTTCCTCCCTCATCACAAGCAGCATGGTGCTGACAACAAGTCTGCAAAGTTTCAGCTTCTGCCTGCAATGGCTTTTCAGTGCAGAGCATTTCTGGAGCTGGAGGGATGGTTCCTACATTCTCACAGGTCAAAGAGTTATCTTCTTTTTCTTTTCTGGGCTCTGTGAACAGCCTCTCACAATTCTGGGTGAAGATTTCAAGATTAGCACCTCGATTCTTAAAAGAAGAAGAAAAAAGAGAAATGCAGTTAAAAATTAGAACTGCTGCTTGACACAGACCTGAACTAGAGTTCTGACTTGAAATGTACTCGATTGCTTATTTATTTATTTCTAAATATTTGTCAATAGTCAGGTTGCTGACTTGTAACTATCAACCTAACGGACTGAAATCCAACTCCTGGGTGTCAACTCCTGGTGAGTTTCAGATCTGGATCCACAAGCTGAGAAACATAAAATTTAATCAAGATGATGATTAATGACTGATGTAGTCCAGCTAGATGAACACAGGTAAAACAACATAAACCAAACCAAAGTAAACCAGTGACATCTATGCCTTTAGCTAACAGTGTTCCATCACAGATGGGACATCTGGCTTATTGCACAATCCACATTGATGAGTTTCTGGAACTACCCACTCTAGTTTTGGGGAGCCTGCCTTCCCCTTTGCTTCCATCACAGGCATGGTTATCTTCAGTTTCAAGAAGAGTCTTTCTTATCAGTCTTGAAATGCTTCAGAGAATGCACCCCAGGTCTGCCATGCTGTGCACTTCAGAACAAGCCTCCTACCCAGAAATTAACACCTCTGGGTCGGTTTTAAGCCATCCTTGAGAGATGTCTTTCTGCCTCTGACTCCTTGAGGCAACACGTCCCTCTCAAAAGGGTGTGCCAGAGACCACCCCAGACCTCACCCCTGTCCAGGTAGTAACAAGCTGTTCAGTCCACAATAAGTCACATTCAGCCCTCCTCTAGCAATGAGACATGCACTGCAACACTGGGGTACTGCTGGGAAAACTGGGGCAGGCAGTAAAAATCCATATTCCTCCTGCATCTCCTTTATTCTTCTATATCAAAATATCCCAAATTGTCACTTAAAGTAGAAACAATCCATTCCTCAAGTAAACTAAGCCAAACCAAACTTAATTTATGCAAGGAATGCTGACCTTATTAAAGAGAACAAGTGGTGGATGTTTGGCCTTGCATGGGCAGAGGGAAGCCCTGCCATCTGCCTCCAAAACATCAGTTAAACTGTTCACCATTCCCCTCAGAACTGAGCTTTCACCCTTAAATTCTTCTTCCCAAGTCCCTGTCAAGCTCTTGTTCTCCATAGTTTTCTCCAGTCCTGTTCAGCACTAAATCAACTCCATGGAGGTGGTGAGCATGTTTCACCCACAGCAAACCATACCTGGAGATCCTACATCTTTTACTAGACAAAAATACATTGCTTCCTAAACAAATTATGCTTTTGGCAACCTTTCATTTGCCAGAACAATTTGTAAAAGCAGAATGCAATTTAGCAGTCAACCTTTGAAAAAAAATTAGAGTTTCAAACAGCCATTAACAGGATATAACTCCACAGACCTTGTTAATTAGTTCATACATTCGACCATGTACCTTTCTGTATCAGAAGTTTGCACCTACTCCCAGCAGAAATGAAGAAATGTTAAAAAACATCAGACTGAGTTTAAAAAAAGGCAGTATTTGTAAATCTTTTAATTTTTTCGCTTTTATGCAGCCACAACTCAACTTCCTGACTGCTCTGTGTTGGTTTTTTCCCTCACAAGTCCCAGTCCCCCCAGAGTTCTTTGTTCCCTGGCAGTGATGTGCTGAAAGGAACAGCTGGGGCACGCACCGGGCGAGTGCTCTGGGGTCCAGCAGAGCTGTCCGTGTGTGCAGTGCCACACACCTCACTGAGAAGAGGCTGAAAAGAACCCAGTGTCTCTTAGGGAAGGATATGCAAAGATGTCAGGCAGAGACAGGGGCTGCTTAGACACCGGGTTCTTAGATTCTGTAAGTGCATGGTAAAAGGATTACCAGCTGTGTTAATACTGCTGCAAAAGCCACCCACTTCAGCTGCAGCTCCTCTCATCCCTTCTGTCTCCATTCAGCTGGAGCAGGATGTGGAGCTGACTACACACTGTGAACAATGGGGAAGGAAGAGATACAGAAGATGTTTGTCAATGACTTTCTCTGCTGTTCCCACCCCAAGCACCATGCAGCTGCCACCACGCTGTCTTCAAAAGATCCTTGGCCAGTGCATACTCACCTAGAGACCCTGAGCTAGGAACCTCAGCTCCACAACTGCAGCCCCTCTGCCTTGGCCTCCTGCTCAAGGCTGCTCTGAAGGAGAAAATGCCAGTCTCTAGGTGTCTGAGTTTAGACACACACCTTCCACCTCGAGTCAAGGGGGCTGTGAGCCTGGGTGTGTCTCCTCAGGCAGTTCCAGTTCTCAGTCAAACACTTCCAAGCCCTTGCTCTGAGCCCTGTGCTCCTGACACTTCCCCAGAGCCCTGGAAAGCAGAGTTTATTGATCTATCCCTTACAGTCACAACAGCCTCAGTCACAGCTTTTACTGAAACCTAGGGAAGGCTTACTAAGTAGGTGAGACACTGATCAGTCAGCCCCTGATACTGAAAACAGCTCCCAGATGCCACAGGAAAGGGGGCTGTTTCAAGAGTCTATCTATCTATCTATCTATCTATCTATCTATCTATCTATCTATCTATCTATCAAACCCAGGTATTTTTGTTTGAAAATACTTCTATCCAAATCCTTTAAAGACACTTTAGGAAACCTTGCTGGCTTTAACTGGTATTTTCTGAGGTTAGATTTATGTCACCTGGCACAGTCATAGAACTATTCATCTTGATTTAGTTTTTGCTCCCTGTTCTCACAGGCAATTTCTAGGGTCTAACACCACACATTTTAACATCTGCTTCAATTACTCTGCTCGACTCCAGGGGTGGCAAACCAGAGAATGTCACTGTGAATGCAGCAGAACAAGCAATCTGAACTGGTGTGCCTGTGACAACCTGCTTGGTGCTGATGACAGAAAGGTGAAATCCCAGGTCTGTGCTGAATCTCGTGCATGAGCTAGCTACACGGTCCATACAGGAGCCTGCTTATAGGAGTAAAGGAGGGACAAGCAGTTAAGGCAGGCAAAAACCATCTAAAAGGAAGATGGAAGCACCCACTTCAAAGCCAAAGCTTTCTTTTTAATCCCTTGTAAAATCATAACACAAAGAGGGCTCTCCCTCAGATTCTTCTGCTCTGCTAACAAGACCTATTGTGCTCCAAAGCCTGACAGGAATAATTAGATGAAAAGCAAAGAAAGGCCACAGGGACTAAGGGAGCACTTTGGTCACCCCTGCTGCCATTACCACACCCAAGAAACGGACTGTCTTCACCCAGTATGGCAAAGTCTGTGTCTGAACTCAGTGACAAGTGGTCACATTTACATGCACTTTAAAAACATTTGAATCAGAAATTAAACAACTACAAGCTGATTTAAAATGATGTGTTGAGCAGGCACAGTAATTCTCACTATTCTTTTAGAATATAAATCCTCACCCATTCTGTGTTCAAACCATCAAACCAGCTCCCATCCAACAGCTGCTGACTGGCCTATGTGAAACCATTTGCTGGCTTTCAGTCCAACTCCTGCCACACAGAGTTAACCTGCCATAACCCTTTCACAGAACAGCCAGAGTTGGAAAAGCCCATTAACATCATCAAATCCAACCTTATCTAACTCTACCAGTGCCACTACTGCTCCATGTCCTTAAGTACCATATCTAGGCAGCTTTCCAATACATCCAGGGATGCTGATTCAACCACTGCCCTGGGCAGCCTCTTCAAGTCTTTGATAACCTTTTCAGTTTCCATCTGGTCTTCCTTTATTGTGTAGCCCAGTTCCTTCCTCCCTTCTTACATTTCAACCCTTTTCCCACATCTTTCTCCAAGCTGCTCCCATCACATTCCCCCTCCTTGGTGACACTGCAGGAGTGCAGGGCACATGACAAGAACCTATATTCCACTGCTAACTGCAGAGTAGGGAGCTCTAAATTTCAGAGTGGCTGAGCACCAGAACACTCTAAATCACAGGTCTCCATCCCACGAGTGAGCTCCCAGGACACCCCACAGAAGGGCAAGAAGCTGCCATCCTAACATAGCCAAGAGAACCAGGAGCCCAGCAAACAGAGAGCTTCACTGGCCAGTGCAGTCCTTGCCATTCTGGCTACCCTGCAATGGAACAAAGCAGAGGTGTGAAGTGCCAGGCAGAACACTTTCTGTACACAGCTAGATTATCCTATTACTTGGAAGTTCTGTCTCAGTTCTGCTTCTCACCTTTTCATACAGTAAAATTTAAAATTATCTAGAGGTGATGTAAATTTATGTGAGGAAGGTCAAACCTCAAGTCTCTCTCAAATTTTATGAGCACAGGCTGTTCTGACATGAGCAAACCCAAAATAATGTCAGGATGAACAGTATATCTAATCAACAGGGCAGAAAAATAAAGCTCCAGAAATACACCAACACCACATGCCATTCTTCTCAGGGTATCAGCATTAACATTAAGTATTTTGCTTATGCCCTGGAATCCTTCTGAATCTGCCAGTTCCAGCAGGACTCCACCACTGTGACTGGCATTCAGCAGCCAGGGCTCTGTAAATGAGGAGTGCCCCAGTCCCTGGGGCTGAGGGTGCTGGCAGAACACTGACCAGACTGGCTCTTGAATGACACACCACAGGCCTGCAGGCACGGTGACACCACACAGCTGGCACAGTTGCTTTGTAGGACCTCCTCTTAAGCTGCTTTGAGACAGCAGATAAAGAAAGAATTTCACCTGGGGCCACTGAAACCATGGTAATAATACCTAGTGTCAAGAAACCCTGGGCGGGTGCATTCCAAGGTGGGGGTCACTTCCCATCATAGGACTTTATGTGCTGCTAAAATGGGACTGGAATTTTATATACCATAAAAACAGAAACACACAGATGCTTTTCAGGCAGAATAATTCTGTGATTTTCGACTGCATCAGACACTTCTGTGGTGAGACTGAACATTCTGGCCTGAATAATACATGTAAAACTGGAAAAAGCTTGTGTTTATTTGTCATAATTATTTATTGTCTGTGCAATTATCAGCACACTTTCAAAAGAGTAAATTCAGTGATACTAAGACTATTCATGATTTAATACTCATATGTGTGTATTTATGTATCTTGAGTCTTTACTGTGTGAAAGAGAAAGAACAATCCAATCCTCCCACCAAGGAAAACTGATGGCACATAATATCAGTCTGTCCAACTATCCTGATTGATCTCTCACCAGCACCATCAACTATGCAAGTACATAGAAAGTATCACTTCAGAGTATTTATTTTTAACTGTTTTCTTCGTTTCAGCCAGAAGATCTGACTCTTTCTTTTGTTTCATTTTTAAAAAGCACAGCTCCATTCACCTCTGTAACATGAACTCTCTGGATTCAGTCCCTGCCCTTGTTACAAATTCAGGGCAAACCCCTGATTTGTTTCAGATTTCCAGCACTGAAAATGGATGACAATGTTGTTCTTTGGGTATAAATTGAAAAGAAAGAAATCAAAGCACTCTCTGCCCACAGCAGGTATTTGAGAAACTTTCTGGGTGGAAAGGAACATTACTTTGGTAAGACCTGTGCAATAGTCTCCATATCAGATTTCCCCATCCAGCTGTCCAGAGTCCCATTAGTGCCTCTTACTATCATCAGTCTCACTCTATAATTAGAACAGCTTATGGCTTCTTTGGGCCTTTTTCAACACCAGATTTCCTTCCCAGCCGTAGCTGTCATTCAGAAGCACATGAACAGAATCTTTCAAACTAATTGAAATCTTACATTATTTGGTGCCAAACAGGGAAAAAATGCATTGTGTCAGTAGAGCAGCTCTCAATTAAATGATAAACAATTCACTTACCCCGGGTGAGATGTTTTCATTTGTCATCTGGTTTTGCTCAGACAGGCCCCAAGTCCTTTTCCCTTCCCAGTGACAGTCTTTATCCAGCTCTTCTGCCTGACACAAACCAGGCTGCATTTGCAAGCTTTCCATCTCCTTGGGGATCCCTGTGGAAGGCACTCTGTCCTGCCTGGGAGACTGAGCAGTGGGCTCCCTAAGCTCTGCTGCAGCCTGCAAAGACTGTCCTATGTTACTGACGTACCTGCAGAGCTCTTTAGGGTTTAACAACTTGAAAAGGTTTCTTCGTAGACTTTCTGTTAAGGTACAGACAGTGTGCCTTCCACTTTCCTCTGGCAAGTTTCTTCCCCCCTCCTCTAGCAGCAATGAGCTTTCATCCTGCAAGTCCTTGTCTGTCCTGGTTTCTGTCATGGTCTCGGCAGCCTGCCCTGCCAAAGCAGCACCTATGCCACTGGCAGGGGAGTCCTCCTTGGCACGTGTGTTCTCCTGCTTCCCTGACTTGTCAGTGCAGAAACCCGCAGCCGAGAGCCCACTTCCATCCTTGCCTTCTCCAGTGCTGGGATGGTCACTTTCAGCAGCTGCTGGTGCAACAGGCACTGGGTACTTCTCTTTGTCTTTCCAACTGGAGCTTCTGTCCCGGTGGTGCCCAACAGTGAGAGTCATGTCTGTCTGCAGAGCTGACTGGCTGTACGTGGAGGGGTCTCTCCTTACATCTTTGAATTTTGAGTGATGACCACAGAAGCCAATGGTGGTATCCATAGGCGTAGTGTTATCTGACACTGGGAACAGACAAGGCATTTCAGGGAGGAAGTAAGCACACCCATCACAATCCTTACCCAGTTTTAAATCATCTTCATCATCGCTTTCTAATAAAAATTGCAGTTTCTTTTTCCAGATTTCATTTTCATCCGCTGTCAGCACATCTGAACATTCAAAATACTCTAGGTCATCATCAGAAAAGTCTTCGCTAACAGCTGGAATTTTCTCTGCATAAATCTCCGGAGTAGTGGCAGAATTTCCAGAGTCCCCTTTGAGAAATGCATCCTGGTTTGCTGGGGGAGCATCTGGCTGCTCACTGAGCAGGTTATCCGTGGTTAGAGGTCTGCTGAGACTGGTGTTTTCACTCGCCTGGACATCTGCCAGGGACTGACCAGATACAGAGTCCTCCTCACGAAGGCAGCAGTTGTCTGCCTGATAAGTGACTGCACTGGTGGGGTGGGAATGCACCAGCCTGCTGCAGTGCTGCTGCTCTGCTTCTCCAGCAGTGACTCTGACCACACTGCTACCATTCACCAGGTTACCACCATTCTCTGGAAAATCCCCTAGGCAGGAAGTATTTTCCTGGGGTTTATAGATATTTTCTACATCCATGTTAGGCGAGTGTCTGTGGGATTTCTCAATCAGGAATAATTCTTCTTTTCTGAAGCAGTAAACCACTGCTGTTTGCAGAGTCAGAATCTGGTGAAATCAACATGGGGTCACCCTCACAGGGGTAACTCTTGCCTTGTGCAAAATGTTTCTCGTTCTGCTCATTTTACCCAGAAGTCTTTCACACTGCCATTTATCTCAGAGATGAATTCTGGGGGTGCTGTATCTGATGCCAGCCCACCACGAGCTGAACAGCAGGTCATTCTGTCAGGTTCTTTTCAGGGAGTGTTCAATAAAGCACAGCTCTCACTGCACACCTGCAAATAAAAGAAACCTGAAGTTTAAAATTACTTCTAAAATGATCATATTTTCTAAAACTGGCACACAGTTGCAAGCATTTTCAAAACAAAGAAGTCATTATTTAAAAATCAAGAGCAATTATGAAAGCAATAACTGTAACCCAGCTATTTATGCACTGACAATGGCAACACATTGGAACAGTCTGGAGTGATTTGTGCTGGGAAGGTAGCAGCACAAAACAGGCTTTAGCCCACTCCATTTAGATATTCCCAAATTGAAAGAGTAATCTGCAGACAGTGACAATTTTTACGTGTGCATGACATCTACAGGTACCATGCAGCCACTGCTGTGGTGGCCACAGTAGCACAACTGTGGCCACTCCTTCAGCTGGCATCACAGGGACACACAATGAAATCTGTTAGCAGGAATACCTGGCATAGTCAGTCTGGTTAGAGTTTGTAGAGATATTTCTATTTAAAGGAATCCCGTTGTGCTTTGGCTTGGTGTTTGAAATTTCTGCAGTGGGAGAGCAATGAAATGAGGCTGGTAAACTTCAATGTCTAGCTCATTTCAAGCAGCAAAATGCTGTGGCAATGCAGAATTTTCACAAAACCAAATACACTAGAAGGCCTACATTAGCTGAATGCAAAGAAATACAGAATTGTCTCTCTCTTACCTATTACCTACTTTAAAATATATATATATATTGTTTCCTACGTATCCCCAAATGTTGAGATTGTAGAGACTTGAGATCCATTTGTACACTACTAGAAGCACTCTGGGTTGTTCTTCACCACAGGGCTAATCCCTGCAGGGCCCCAGGCAGAGTAGTCCCTGGACCTCTCAGCACCCCCTTCACCCTGCAATCTAGACCAGGGGTGCCACAGGAGCCCGGGAAAAAACAGAACCCAGCCCCATTATCTTCACCCTTTCAGATCCCTGAAAACTTCTCCATTTCAACTCTAAGCAATATAAATATTGAACAGGAGAAAAAAAAAACAGCAGCAGAGATGAATCTCTTCCTCATCCATTTAATTACACTGCCATGGAATTACCCATCAGTTCACCCTCTCCTCTTCAATATGTATTTGCCTGATGTTCCCAGTTGCATTCTTCCAGATCTGCTTTCATCTTTGCTTTTCAGAAGACCAGATGCCTCTTTCCTCTTGTTTCCGAGGGTACAAGTTATTTTAAAAGCAGGGTAATTTGCCCAGCTGAAAAGAGCCCTGGCAACTTTTTTTTTTTAATGCAGATTGACTCCTGAATGCTGTTGACTAAAGCAATTGCACTATACAGGACCATTATCTTAGTTCAGCTGCAGTTTGACTTGCAGGGGGAACAGAGCTGCCAGATTGCTCAGTATGAAAGATTAGATGGCTGTGCCTTCTGTCAGATCCAACAATGGAAATTCAAGAAAAATAATGTTCCATGAGGAACATTGCAATAAAAGCTGGTTTTACACCCAAGACAGAGAGGCATTATTAAAAAAAAAACACCAAACCTGTGGGGAAAATAGAAGATAATAAATGAAACCATAATTTCAATGATTGCATTTCTATAGCATTGAAAGAGAACTGCTGGTGTAATCCCCTCTCAGCTCCTCCAGAAAGCCTGTGCCAGAAGATGCACACTGCAATTCACTGAGGAGAGATGAATGGAAGATCACAGCCTATCATCAGCTATCCACTAGCTATCCAAAATAAGCTCAATTCCTAATATTCTGGGGCTTGAACACTGGCTGGAGAACACAGGATAAGGATGTTCTGGCTACTGGTCTCAAGTCCTGCTCTGGAATTTTGTGGTACGTCCTGAGGCAAATGGAAGGTTTTTTTGTTTTTTAATTTTAATTAAAAAGTCAACATTTTCCCATTTTAAGACTTATTTTAATATTTTTTTAAAAAATTCAATATTTTATCACTTAGTCCAATAGAGACCAAAACACTTTAACATTGAAGGAACAATGCTTAATGAGTTAAATTTTTAGTAACAGTCCTTTTTCAGGTGGTTTTGGACACAAAGGCACATCCAATGATTTCAAAAGGACCTGTGGGCTTAATCCTAATGACAGCAAAAAAACAATGTGTCTGGTAAAAATATACACATTTGATTACACTTAAGAAGTGGCCATTCATTTCCTGTCTTGCATCACACTTTTTTTCTACTTGATTTAGTTATGACCAAATGGAAGTCTCCTTTGTAAGGAATGTTATTTGTACTGAAAGCTTACGCACACTTTACAAGCCCAGGAGGGGATCTGTGTCTGTCCATGGGTTTCGTGTCCTCTCGAGTCAGTAGGAAAATGCCCTTCACTCCTTTCTGCTGCTTTTTCTCTTCTTTACCCCTATCCATCATGTAATCTCTGTTCTGGACAGGGCAGCTCAGCCCACACCCCTGCTCCATGGGATATGTGCCTATCTTCCAGAGGCACTCACTCCTCCCTTCACAGGACCTCTCAGTCTCTGCCCACAGAGGGTGTCTCCCTTATCATCACCCCACAGGGCTCCTGGTGCACATGCCCGTGCTGCCTGGCACAATGGGCAGCTGATCTGCACCCAGACCTCGTACAGAGCTGCAGTACCATCACCTGGTGCAGGCAGGCTTGACAAAGCCTTCTTTCCATACACTAGAAGCTCCCCATCAGTGCAGGAGTGCGTGCCCTGTAAAGGACCTGCAGTAAAACGCCCACATCAGCACAGAGGAGTGGGAACACAGACCCTGTGCTGGTCCCCACAAAGGGTTATCTGAGCTGAGCACACAGGAGGAATGACACTGATAAACCCCCTACCCTCCATACTGAGAAATGTCCTTCCATCAGCCCATCTTTTGGTGCCTTTACAGCGAGCTGACACTGGGTCTGGGACAGCTGACAACACAGAGAAAGGGACAGCTGCATGAATCATGTGTGTTTGTGGCAGCTTTGCTCACACAGAGCTGTCTTCAGTCACTTATCTGCCACCAGACACTCTTGTGGTGACACAAAATCTGGCAGATTTTGCTTAACTGGTCGAGGATTAACTTTCACTGAGATTCCACACACAAGCCCACATATGAAAAGCACCACCTTTGTCCTTTGCCCGTTGGTGCATACGAGGGGCACGTGGATGCCCCATGCCCAACAGGGGCTGCTCACCTAGGCTCTTAACACCTCTCCACCCGCCTGCTCTTGCTCAGAGACAGGCACTGGGGTACCCCTGATGTGCTTCACCATTTCCTTGGAGGTGTTTGGTCTGAGACAGCAAACTGGTCAAATGCCAACAGCTTCCTGCCATCAGCTCCGCTCCATAGGCTGAACCCTGGGACCTGGATTTGCCCTTTTGAGAAACAATTCTAATCCCCCAGACTATCCTACTAAACTTTAGATTTATCAACAGCTCCTTCTCCACTAGACCCATTTCCAACATCACTTTATAGAAATGTTACACTGGCAGGCAGCTCAACCACAAAGAAAGCTGACGGATAATTAGACTTCACTTAGATAAACAAAAACCTCTCAACCAAAACACTAATTAAGAGCCACAACCCCTTTCTTTGTGAGGAACAGAAATGGTGCCATAGTGTGCAGATCCAACAGAAAGCTGTAGCTGTTATGGACAGAAGGATGTTGCAGACATGTTGATCAGAGGGAGAGAAAGCAGCCACAGCATCAGGGAAACAACAGAAAAAGCAGAAAGGAACCTCCACTAATCACATGATTCCAAGGGAAATCAAACAGGGGCAGTGTCTAAAAGGAGGAAGCAGGCAGAACTTCCCCTGGCCCGGGTGTGTGTCCATGCCCTGGCAGGAGGCTGGAATGAGCTCCCTGTCCCTCCCTCAGCCTGTGCTTGGCAGGGGCAGCCAACAGGCACGTGGGACTGAGCGGAGCCCATGCAGCCTGGCAGGGAGGGCAGGGGAGCACCAAGGGGGTTATCTGCAGGCAGACAGGGGAGGCTGGGGTGCAGTGCTGGCCACAGAAGGTTAGTGCTTAGGGAGGTCTGCAGTGCTCAGGGAAGCAGCATCCCGTTGGCACTGCTGTTGACTGGCATGGCAAGCCACAAGGCAGAGATGTTCCACAGCAATGCCTAGCAGAAGTGTATGGGCTTTAAAGAGTACATCTGCTGCAGCAGATTGCACAGCAAACCACTCACCAAGGCAGGCAGCTTAAATCTTACTGCTAACAGAGTTGTTTTATCACCCTGACTCTTGAGCTGCAGAGACACAAAGACATCACAGACCTGCTCACTCAAATAACCTCACAGATCCTTTCCAGAATGACCAGGCATGGCACCTGATGTGGAACACACACCCTGTCACCCAGTCATCTGTGAAATCTTAGCATCCTGCTTAAATGCAGTTATGCCCCAAGGTTATTGCTAATTCCCCTTCCCTTCTCCCTGGAGGTACATCTTAACTCTCTGACAAAGAGCCTGCATATGTTTTGTATAACTGCAGTGTTGTCTAAGAAGCCAACAGCCATAACACCATCCCCACTCCCCCTTTCCCAGCCTGACAACTCTTCTGTGTTTGCGAATACACACATTTTTTCACTTCCTCATCCACAGTATCTCTCAACAGAGAGTTTTTTATTTTGTAGCAAATTCCCTAAGTTTAGTCTTTTTCTCCTTACAAAGACACCTGCTATAAACACAGACGTTACATAGCCATTTAGACTTCTGCAGTGAAGTTATATTCCCCCTATGGAAACACAGTTTAGTTACATTTACAGTCAGAAACCTGCAACTGCTCTTTTCCAAAGGTGCCCATACGTGTTTTGCCATACCCAAGTACTTATTTTTGTGTTCCATTTTTAAACTTTCCTTTTAACGGAAATCAAAAGCTTTCCTTCATGAGTTTGATCAGCACTGGCGTGTTCCTGTGACTCGTTTTGATTCCGTGCACCAGATGGAATTGGATTCCACACGAAATTTCTGATCCTCCTCTCCCAGTCTATACAAGCTTTGCAAAGGGATTGTGCCAGAGAGACATATAAACATTTCCCAGACATGGTGTGATCGTGCCTATACTCTTAAACAGTGATACCTTGTAAAAGTCAGCATTGCCAAGGCAGTGCAACCTGAAATTCTAGCATTCCATTAGAACTCTGTGAAGTCCCTGGACAGCAGGGCTGTAGTAAATATTCACACTGTAGAGTCTAAGATCTCCTGGGGTAAGAGCAAGGGCAATCCATGCAGTGACTGCCTTTTCTGTTCATGCCTGTACCCCACTGTGTGTAGTTCTGCCTGGAGTCCCTAGTGCTGCACACAAACAGTGACTGCAGCTGTGTGACTCTTCTGTGACTCCTTCAAGACACTGCAATGAAATCAAACCTTTATAGCAGCACACTTGTGTGCAGTGTTGGAAATTGAACTAGGAGAACACGGTATCATCAAAAAGAATGATTATATGTAGGCAACCCTGCTCAGGCAGGGGATTGGACCAGATGATCCCTAACATTCTGTGAGACCTATTGTATTGACAAGGTCTGGATAAGAAAGACATTAGTGAAGTCTTGGCTGCTCAAAAAGCAGATGTCTGGAAAGCATGTCCTTGCTCTTTGTTTTTACTGTTTCTTCAACCTGTGACATCTGAGGCTTCTTGGCAACTTTTATATTAGTGTTGTACCCCTTGTATGCAGCACCACAGTACAAAGAAAACACCACAGCTATAATTCATTGCCTGAATGTAAGAACAAATTACTGGCTTTGCATATCTCTGATGAGGACCTTAATATAGAGTAATTAAATTAAGCAATCACAGCACAACTCTTCACACTGATCTGTCTTAATCTATATTTAACCTTTGTCAAGCATCTGACACCGTCAGCTTGAGCAATTCATGCAGCCTGATAATCATCTACGTGCTACAAGTGATCAGATTTTTTCTCAGAAAGGGGGGAAATGTTCACCAGGGAGCATCAGGCCAGGCAGCATCTATTTAGAAAGAAGAAAATGCCAGTCCAGGATGCCTGGCCCATCTTGCATGTTCTTTAGCTGAGGGAGCCTCCCTCCTTGGGTGAGATTTCTCCAGGTTTGTCTTGCTGAAACTCAGTGCCATCTCAAAAAACAGCAGACTTCTAAACGCAAGTTGTTTACAAAAATAATCTACCAAAATGAGCAGAAATGACTATACTGCAGCAGAAGCAAATAACAAAAAGTATTTCCTGTTCAGTAACAGTGTCACTATAGTCACCCAGTGTGCTAAAAATACCTTCGTGGTGTATTTATCTGCCATGATAATAAGCATTCTACTTGCACGCACCAGAAAAAAAGCAGACAAGTAATTTTAAAAAGTACAAACAATCTGACCTCTCAAACCATAGAAGTGCACTTACCCTTGAGTGCTCTCTGAGGTCTAGAAGCAGGCTGGGCCTGTGGCTTGACACAGCATGAGGAGCCCAAAGACACTGAACGTGCTCCTGTTGTGCAGAGCTGGGAACCAGCTGAAGGCTTCAGGGTTGTTTTGCTGGTGTGACCTTAGCGTAGTGAGTCTGATCACAGAACAGTCTGACTTTTAAGAGAGCCTATTTTCATTACATGCAGCAGATGGCTCTTCCTGGGAAAACCTCAGCCAGAGGAGCGAGGGAGCTGGCAGTGAAGAGAGGGTACATCCTACTGCCATAGAAGTCCATGGGAATTTCCTCGTGGCCTGGGGAAAGAGGAAGAGTTGGCCTCAGGGTTACACAATAAAGCACAGTCTTGTTTTTTAAAGCACATCCTTAGGGGTGCTGAACTGCCCTGCTAGGCACTCTGGGAATTTCTTACTTGCTTGAAGTTAAGCACACAGAAGTTCTGCTGAACACAGGAACATCTGCAATCCCTAAGAACTAGGTTGAGGAAACCAAAGGTGCATAGTGAATTTCTAATAATCACTACCAAAAAAAAAAAGAGAAATTACCTAACAAGTCACATCCCTCAAAGGCAAATAAGTGAATTCTGAAATAAGAAAGTATTCCCATTCCTGTTACCCAAGAAGCCAAATTTCACACAGGAGGAACTTGAATGAATTGCAAGTAATGCTCTGAGCTCAAGTGATCCAGAAATGCCTGAAAAGCAAGCTTTGTGCCAAGATTTTCTTGAGCATTTTGCTGAAGGCAGAGCTAAAACTGGTTATGAGGTAACTACTGTGCTAAAAGCTTCTTGCTCCCAGTGTTATCTAGACTCAGATAGGAAACTGGTGTGTTCAGCATTAAATATAGCACCTACAAGCACCCTTGTTTGGGAATAGCAGCAGGGATATCTGTGTTTTATGTAATAGCCTAATAGTCAAAATAACCCCCAAAGAAATGAGAGACCAGGATTTGAAACCATATTCAACCCGAGGTAATGTGTTTGATGTCACAGGGAACACCGGAGGAGCACAGACCATGGGCTGAGGGGGGTGAAGGGCACCTGCCTGATTTCCTAACAGCTCTGTCATAAACAGCTGAGGAAAAACAGGCACTCGGGGAGTCAAATTCAGTGTTATACGTCTCCATTTTGCACTGCACATTAATTTTGAACTTAAATGTGGAGAAATAAACTATTGGACAATGACGGAAGAAAAAGCCACTTAGTGAAATGTCCTCAAGCTAAGACTAATGAGTTGTCTTGCAGAGACTCGACCCCACAGAGGCAGATGCTGCACTGCTACCTGCTCTGCTGGCAGGTGTGCAAACCTGTTTTGGTGTTGCCATCCAGCCCAAGACAACACTACAGAGCAGCAGTGCTAACACTTCGGCCCCAGTGTTCTGCCACTCACCTAAGTCCAGCATTCACAGTCTTCACAAGGCAGCCACAGCTGAATGCTCCATCACTGACTAAAAACGTTAGTACAACTACTTTCTAAGGCACTTCAGTCCATTTCCCTTAAATCATGGCCACACTCATCTGTCCATTAGCCACGATGGAGAGCAGTCCTGGAAACCATCTCCCCTCCCTTGGGAGGCTTCCCGAACAGCAGCTCCTCTCTCCTCAGGAGACATAACTTCCCCTGCTCCTTACAGCGGGCCCTTGCTTACCTGGGGACACACAGCAGACCTTACATGTCCCAGAGAGTCCACGGATGTGTTGCCCGCACTTAGATGAAGCTGTTTCTCCTCAAAGCAAAACACCTACCCTCAGGTTTTTGCCTGGTTTATCCCCCTGCCTGACTCCTCCCTCACAGGAGGGCTGCTCCCTGCCCATCCCAACACGGGGTGCCCGAAGGTCAGACGCTCAACTTTCNACCGGGCTGCACTGCACCGGGACAGGCTGTACTGAGCCGTACCGGGCCATGCTGCACCGAACCGGGCTGCACTGCACCGGGACAGGCTGTACTGAGCCGTACCGGGCCATGCTGCACCGAACCGGGCTGCACTGCACCGGGACAGGCTGTACTGAGCCGTACCGGGCCATGCTGCACCGAACCGGGCTGCACTGCACCGGGACAGGCTGTACTGAGCCGTACCGGGCCATGCTGCACCGAACCGGGCTGCACTGCATCGGGACAGGCTGTACTGAGCCGTACCGAGCCAGGCTGCACAGAACCGAGCTGTACCGGGCTATGCTGCACCGAGCCGTGTTACGGCAGGACGGGCTGCAGCGGGCGGCACCGGGCCGGGCTGTGACGAGCCGTGCACCAGCAGCTCGCTCCGTGCAGCAGCACCAGCAGCTCGCTTTGCTCCGTGCGGCTGCGCTCAGCGCGTCCTTCCGGGCGGGAGCACCGCCCCGGGCGGGCCGCGTCTCGTCGCCTCCGCGGAGGCAGGAGAGGGGCGATGTCGGAGCCGCTGCGGAGCGCGCAGGGGTCCGTGTCCCTCAGCCGCCTGGCTGAGCCGCTGCTCCGCAGGCTCAGCGAGCTGCTGGACCGGGCGGAGCCCGGCAAGGGCTGGCGGGACCTGGCGCAGCGAGCGGGGAGCCGCGGCAGGGTCCGGCTGAGGTGAGGGGGCCGCGGCGGGGCCGAGGGTCGGGGTCGCCCGGCGGCCGTGGAAGGCGCACGGCACGGGCAGCGCCGCGGGGCAGCGAGGGCGGCAGCAGGTGTGGGCTCGGCTCGGGTTCCGAGCCCCGTGAGAAGCGTGTCCGCGGGCGAAGAGCAGCCGGGAGCCGCCCCGCAGCGAAGCGCCGGCGCCGGGGCAGCAGGGCCAGGACTCGTCGCCCAGCTGCAGACGTTCGCCGGGCGCCCGGTGATGCTGCCAGCGAGGCAGAAGCAGCAGCAGGACGCCCCGAGGGGGTTTTCGCTTTGCCACGTTGCTGGAGAGCATCCCACGGTACCTCCCGGGCTGTCCTGCGCCCGGGCACCGCCGGCTGCTGCCCCAGCAGGGAAGGGAGGACGGCCGGCGGCGGTGCTGTGCCTCCTGCTGCCCACGCTAGGCTGAACACATCCCCTTTCTTCAGCTCTTTCTGCCGGGGTCACCGTCCCTCGATCGCTTCCCGATCGCTCTGCTTCACGCAGTTGTTTGGAGGGCAGGATCTCCAAACATGGGGCCTTTCCAGGGCAGCGCTGAATGTACATTATGAAGATGCATCCTTTCTCAGTTATGAATGTGTTGTTAATAGAGGAAAATAGAACCCGAGGGCTACAGTGTGAGCCCTGTAGGGCCTGTGGCTCTTTGTTTCTCTGTGTTATCCCCTAAAGCACTGTGGAAGTCTCCATGGTGAGTGAAAATATCTCCCCGTCAGTTTGCACGACACTGATTTAATGAAAGGAGCAAACAGAGATGAATCTCTCTACTGGGAATACACAAAATTGTGTTCCCTTCCCATTCCTTTCCTTATCTGTGTTATTTTAATCTGCAGTGACTGAAAGTGCAGGAAGACATAACAGCAGCATTTAAAGCTGTTTATAGCTGGAGATGCCCTTGCTGGAGCAGTTGACTGCACTGAGGCAGTACATCTCTGCAGCACTCATTTCTTTTAATAACTACTCTGAAAACCAAAGTCTTCCTGGACTTTCAAGCTAGATTCTGGCTCACTGCTTCTGAACTGGGCACCTGAAAACGAAAGGTGCTGTCCTGTTTTTTCTGCTGAGACTTTAAAAAGTGAAAGCTGTAAGAATTCTCCATCCATCTGGTCAGAATTGTTAGGCAGAAGCACGTCTTGTTTTGTAGCACAGCTCGCTAATAGCCCTTCCCACCTGTGGAGGTGTCCCTGCACACCCCTGAGCTGAAACCTGAGGCAACACTGCAGATGGGTCCAATCAGCTGGGAATTTCCCACCTTTTAGTCTGTTTTTGAGTTGTTTTTAACTCTGCTCCTTCCTGAGGATAAAGTACTAGGAAGGTTTCTGCCACATCTTTCTCGTATTGTTTTGCAGTCCTTTGGATTTGGAACAGTGCTCCCTCAAAGTGCTGGAGCCAGAAGGGAGCCCCAGCTGGAGTCTCCTGAAGCTGCTGGGGGAGCGTGGCTGCACTGTGCTGGAGCTTGTGGAGTTCCTGCAGGCCCTGGAGCATACAGAGGCTCTGCAGTGTCTCAGCCTCTCAGGTCAGTTCTGGTGTGTGCTTTCACTGACACTGCTGCTTTGGGGTTGATTTTTCTACTGCAGTCACCGAAGTGTTTGCTGTCTACAGCAATAAAACCATATTTGGTGTTTGAATTCTAGCTGTTCATACATTTGCCATAGTAGTTGGCTTGTATGGTTCTAAGATAAGTAAGCCAGGCAGCAAAGCAGGTTTACTGCAGTGTTGTGGTAGGCTTAGCCCTGGCTGCGTGTCAATGACAGCTGCTGTGACAGCCCCTGCTGCCCGGGGTTCTGCAACCAGCTCTGCCTGGGGGGGTGTGCAGAAAGGCCAGGAGTGCTGCCAGCCATCAACTACAGGCTTTAACTGCACTTCAGAGCTTGCCTCGTCGAAGGGAAGGGTCCAGCTGCTGCCAGGTCTGCTGCAGTTCCTCTTGCTAACTGAATAGGGAACAGACTAAGGATAGAACTCAATTATTTTCCACTAACAAATGCAGCTTGGTTCCTCACAAAAGCCTAAGGAGTGGGGTAACACAAGGGAGTGCACTTCTGCTGTAGTACAGAACCAGGGCCTTTTTCTGTCCTTCTTTCAAGATGTGGTAAAATTCAGCCTACTAGGAAGTTTCAAAAGCTCCTCTTCAGAGCAGAGAGTGGAAATGAGACCAGCAGGCTGCTTGCCATGCTGATGGCTGCCTGGTCCTTGGGCAGTGTGAGGAAAGCAGCTGTGGGCTGAGAGCCATTGCTCAGACAGCCTCAGAAAAGCTTCAGCAAATGCTAGTAGTGCTTTGCAGCTCTTTATTCTGCTGAGGCTGCTGCTTCCTCCTGCATGAGGAGCACCCCGGGGTGTTGAAGGAGCCTGGCTGAAGTGTAAGCAATCCATAAACCTCTGCCAGGGCTCTTGCAGCTGCAGAGGTGCTCTTGCTACGGATTTTATAGCCATTCTTGCTATGGATTCATCCCCTGCAGGGCAGCATGATCTGGGATGGAACGTGCTCAGCTGGGTAGCATCAGAGAGAGAAACTAAGCAAAGGGTGTTTGAAGAAAGTTTAGCTCAAAAATGTCTTCCCCAGAAGGGCTCTGTGATGCCTTTGGAAGTATTGCTTGCTTTAGTAAGTTGAGAGCAAGAGGGATTGAAGTAGCCTAAGATTTAAAATGTCTGAGTGATCTGCTGTAAGTCTTCCATAAACTCTGTAGAGCACTGATCCATCTGAGCAAGAATCTTCTGTCTGGAACACAAGTTTGAAAGTCTTAAAGTCATGTAACTAACTGCAACCACACGTACATGCAGCACAGACATTATTTTCAAGTATATTTGATGACAGAAACTGTCTTTGTGCAAAGGACAGCTGAAATGCAAACTGAAATTGTGGAACTGTATTTTCTATAAATTCTTGATTGAAGGTGTGAGGATCGTTGTCCAGCCAGACTCTCAGGCAGTGCTCTCTGGGCAGATTGTCAAGCTGTGCTGCTGGGCAACAGGACACCCCTTTGTGCATTACCAGTGGTTCAAGCAGGAAAAAGAGGTAATGGTTGGCACTGAATATAGGGGATTTAAATGGCGAAAAGAATAGGTAATGATTTGGGGTTTGGTTTTTTTTTAAGACTGTTACACTTATTTACAATGAGAGAAGATTGTTGCACGTGCTGATGAGACCAGGAGTGTAAGAAATGCTCATAATGGCCCTGTTAATGTACTAAGACAATAATTAAGGTGGATCCTTTGTCTCCTTTGGAATGTGGCAGTAAGGAAACAGTGCAGGTGTCTCTCAGCCTGCCAAGAAGTTTCACATGGGCCACTGAGAAGCTGTGACACTGGAGAAGATGCCACTGTGCTGGCTCTGAGCAGGTGGGAGCTGGTTTCCTACCAGCCTGAGCTCACTGGTGCCACGGGCTTCTTCAGGGAAGCTCTGGGAAGAGTGTGAGCTGCTGCCTCTGGAATTGGAATGGTAGCAGTTATGCCCTCATTTCTGCTGTTGCTTGTCTTTCTCTAAGATTAATCCACTTTTTTTCTTAATGTTATTGCATTATAAGTACTGTTTTAAAAATGCAGTAAGTTTATGGTATTTTAAGTTGCTGTTAGGACTGAAAATTTTCAGCTAGTTTCTACACCTTTGTTAAAGTTCATAACAATCATTCAAAACACATCTTAAAAACCATGATTACAGTCATTTCCTGATCACTACAGTTAAAACAGAGATGGAGTAGTTTCACTTATCTGTGAAAGAACGTTACAGTTTCCTGGTTGCAGTTGAATGTTCTTAAATGAATCCATTCTTGAATGAAGCACAGTCTGGTTGGAGTAGAGCTTAAGAAAGTTGTCTGAGTTACTAGTGGGGAAAGGTAAAAACGATTATTTCAGGCAGAGCCCAGAGCTGTGTTAAATAGAGGTGAGTGAGGAAGGAAGCCTGTCTCTGAGCTATTAAACATGCAGAGCAAGGCTCTTGCATGCAGGAGTTTCAAGGGAAGATGAAGTCAGTGTCAGCATGCCCTGGTCCCTCTGTCTGCAGGTTCCCCACGGGAACTGCCCCGAGCTGGTGCTGAACCCGGCGGAGGTGCGGGACTCCGGGTTCTACATCTGCCGCGTCAGCAGCCTCTGCTCCTTCGCCTTCAGCCGCTGGGCACGCCTGCAAGTGTGGCACCTCCGCGCCTCTCCTCATGGTGAGTGACTCAGATGCCTGCTTGGGTGCCCTGCTGGCTGGCAAAACGAGCAGCCACACATCCTTTGGGTGCTGAGAGCATGCTTGGAGCAGAACAGTTCTGAGCTCTCCTCTTGGTCACCTGTTTGCCTCCTGGAACCTGCTGCTGCCTGGGCGTGCACGGTCTGCTCTGAAGATCTCCGTGGGCTCTGGCCTGCCAGGACTCACACAAGAAAGAACTTTTTCTCAGTGAGGGTGCCAGAGCTCTGGAACAGGCTGCCCAGGGGGGTTGTGGAGTCTCCATCTCTGGAGACACTTAAGACCCGCCTGGATCTGTTCCTGAGAGACTTGGTCTAGATGATCCTGCTAAGGCAGGGGGTTGGACGAGATGATCTTCTAGCTCCCTTCCAGCCCCTAATTTCTGTGATTCTGTGATCTGCCTTCCAAGTGGGAAGGGACTAGCAGAAAGCAAGATAAAGCAGCTGTCTAGTCAACAGCTTCTGCCTGGTGTTGGAATTTGTTAGTAAACACAAAGAAAATCTTGGAATTTCACTTCTTGGATCTAGTGTATAAACACTGTGCATTTATTTTGGTGATAGAGGTGATAGAACTGGCATCTTTTTGTTTCCTGGTGTGTGCAGGGTTTTTTTGAGGCTTTTTACAGAGTAGTCAGTTGCATTATCAGGCACTGACTCATGCACTACCCTCTACAAGCTTTCTGATTAAACAGCCTGAAGCTGCTTGCTGTTGTCCTCGAGAAGAGACGGAAATCATCTGCACTGTCTTCGGGTTGTTGAAAGTACTTATTTATCTTCTGTCATGAGTCAAAGGTGTTTTCCACTTGTATCCCACATATAAAAGGAAAGAGAGAGAACCAGTCTTCCAGTAAAAGATCAAAAGGTGCTGCAATGTGAAGCTGAGATGAATAATCTTGTAATGACTAATTAAAAAATCTTAGAAAAGCAGCAGTATAATGTTTCACACTTGCAGAAAGCATTCTGGTGAAATCTTCTATTTCAGTTGCTGTCTTTTTTTTTAATTCCCTTTTCTCCTGTGGTTGCTCTCTTTTTTCAGATTTATTTTCCTATGCAAAGGGAAATGTCATTTCCCCCCAGCTGCCAGTCAGTAATATCTGTGTTGACAAAACATGCCTCTCCACATGCAGTCTAGTGAAGCTTGGTGACCCTGCAGCTGATCAGGGATCAGTGTGTGACCTGCAGCAGGCCTGGGCTTGCTGTGATGTGCTCAGTCAGCTGGGCTGCTCTGCATGCAGAGTCAGACACCTTGGCCGTGGAGCAGTGGATGTTTTAAATGGGAATTTCAACAGTTGGTTCCAATAAACTTTATCTATAGAAACTTACATTACACCAGCTGGACAAATCTTTAATGCATTTAGGGTTTTCTGAATAGGTTTCCTTCCCAAGGACATTTCTATGGGGACACATCAGTGGCTGGTGTTTGTTAAATGGCTGCAGCTTTGGTTTGTTGTTTTTTTAGTATATTTATCGTAAGATGTGATGCTCCGTTGATAATGAGAAGAATAGAGCTTTGATAAAACTAACTGATTTGAAGTTTTAGGTTCTTATTTGTGTTTACACACTTGTGCACAGGTTGGATCCCCAGCCCACCCTTCAGTAGCTACTCTTCTTTTTACTCACTCCTTTCTCTGGAGCTTTTATAATCCTCCAGGCAGGAATAAATAATGCCAAGAGGGCATTCTTATTTTTACTTCTGGGGTGTATTGAATGTGCATTCCTTTATACTTTCCAAGTGAAGAACTGGAAAGCTGATGCTGTTTATTATAGTACTCTCTTAAAGGGCAAAGAACTTCATTTTGTTTTATTAAATCCATCTGTTGTAGTTACAGGAAGATGTGTCTGCCTACCATTGATTTGCAATAGTCTGTATGTGGTTACATCTCTTTTTTTTATCTTTTTGTGTGTTTTTTTTCTTTTAATTTTCCTTTTTCCTTTCCAAGGGAGCTTAGCTGGTTTGCCCGAGAACAAGCTGCGCATCTGTGCTCAGCCTCAGCCCCAGACCCTGACAGTGGGGGATGCTTTGGTGCTGGAATGCAGAGCAGTTGGGAACCCAATTCCTCGCTACCAGTGGTTCAGGAACGGCTTGCCCCTGGCAGATGGCAGCAAAGCTGCCTACATGGTAAGGCACTGCCACGAGGAGGGCTAGGGAAGCATTGAGGAATGAGGCTTTGGCTTCATGGGCTGCAGTGGAACTGGTGCAGGTGTTGTGGGTGTGTGTGGTGACTGTGGTGCTGCCTGCACAGGTGCCCTGCGTGGACGTGGAGCACCAGGGCACGTACTGGTGCCACGTGTTCAATGGCCGGGACGAGGAAGACAGCCGGAGGATAGAAGTCGTCGTAGGTGAGGAGGATTGCTCGGGGTCATCTGGGTCAGATGATTTATCCACTTTCTTTCTTTAAAGCTTCACAGCTGAGCCAGGCTGTATGCCTTCTGTCTGTCTTTGTGGGTGTCCATTAGTGCAGGTAGCCAAGGCAGTCTGGAGCTGGACCAGTTAGGGTGGGCTCTGTGGTCCCTGGCGTGGCAGTGCTGCTGCTTCTTGGCATCAGCAGCAGGGTGCAAGCTGATCTCAGGCCTTCTGGAAAACAGCTTAACCCTTGCTGGGGATTGAACCCTGTTACCCCGAGTCCTTCAGCAACCAGGATGGGTGAGATTCTTCACAGCAAGCAGAATAAATGAGTATCACACTGGTCAGTGTATGAAAACACCCTAGTTTAGTGCTTCTGAGTTGTAGTAACAGTTCCTGTAGTGTGGTGAATGCTGGTTCATACTGGTGGAAATGAGACTGCAGAGAAGCTTGGAAGCGTCCTCTGCTCTGCTCTGTGTGCTCACTCTCATAACTGAGAGCAACTGTCTTCCACTTTTTGCTCCCCCTTGAAACTGGAGGAAGGAAAGCTGTGGCAGTGGAGTGCACAGAAGGTAAAGTAAAGCTTTATCTGCCGATTAATTTAACAATTAATTATGAGGGTGATGGATTGCTAAGTGAAGTGCATGTGGGGGTGAGGAGCTTGGCTCTAGTTAGAGCACCCTGGTGTGATGGAGAGTTCCTTCTGCATGTGCTTCTCTCTTTCTGTCTCAATACCACGACCCAGAGCATGTGGGAGAAAAATCAATCTGCTTTCTTCTGTAGTATTCAAAGTTCTGGATGTTTGCATTGTTTTTGCATCCTGTGCTTACAGCTTCTAGTGCCATGGTGCTGTGTCCAGCATAGCTTACATGTGGCATTTTCTCCTCCCTGCATGTGGGATGTGGAAAGGTTTGATTTACAGAAATGCAAAGCCAAAAATGTGTCAGAAAGGTAGTGGCCTCTATTAATAACAATGTGATAATTATATTTTTAATAATGAAAATGCTTTTTTTTGCTTCTTGTTTAAACTATTTTGTGTGTGTGTGTGTGTGTTTCTTTACAGAAGATCTGAGTGATTTTCAAAAGCCAGGTGAGTGATAAGTTTTGAAAAACTTCAATTTCCCATCTTTATGTTAGAAATCACTGCAGCCTGGGGGGCTCAGTATTTGTATTATTTGGATGTATTTCTAGCTGGGGAATTAATGGGGCAGGGGTAATAGTAAGAGCAGCACAGCTTTCTGGTTCCAGTAAATCAGCCTGAAGAATGGGGTGAATTGGAGGGTTGCTGTTATCACACAAAATCTTTTCTACTGTTGGATACTTAGAGAAATACAGAAGACAATTAAGTTTTGCTTTCTTGTCTGTGGCTTTTTTAGACTCTGAAGTTTTAGTGTGTGGCTGATTTTTCAGATTATTAAGGTGAAAAAGGTGTCCCATGTCAGCCATGTGTTGAATTGGTGTATGTCTCAAAGTTCTGTTGGGGTGGGCTCGTGTGATTTGAAGCCTCTGATGTTTATTTAGAGACACAGGTCTGGAGCAGCCCTCTGTAGGGGTTTACCCCTCAGACCTGTTCCATCTTCCCTGTCTGCATTTCACTGGGGAGGATGAAGTGCTTCAGGTGTTGCTGAAAATGTGTGAGTTCCAAACTATCCTCTAAGCCTCTGTAATTTCTGAATTCATGGCACTGGCTCTTCCTATCCTGTTAGGCTGTGTTTGCTGAAGAGGGTGAAGGAAATCAGGTAGATGCTGCCAGGAACAAAGCCCAGAGCACTTTTTGCACCTAAACACTAACATATTAGACAAAGCAGCCTGTGGCTTTGTGGAACACGCAGTTCACTTTCTGACATGGCAGCTACAACTGGATGTGGTTATTGATGCTCTGCTCTTTTAATCTGTTTCAAGCAGACCTTCAAGAACAGCCAAGCCACAGACCTGTTGGTGAGTAGTTTTGTAGCTGCAGGAATGTAAGTATTTCAGCTCTAGAACTAGATCTGTTGCTGCTTCTGCCCCTGCTAGTGGAATAATGGCAGTGGCTGCACTCGGGAGGGACTGCTGTGGGTTTTTATAGACCTCTATAATGCTCACATGCCCTTTCAGGAGTAAACTGTGCTGAGGGCACTGGTATTTTTAGTGACTCTGTGGAGTGTCTACAACTTCTCATCTGTTTCAGTTTAGTGTTTCAGATTCCTCTGGCCACAGCCTCGGGCAGCCTGTTCAGTGCTTGGGACAGAGGTGGTGCTGCTGGGATGCAGAGGGGTGGTGGCTGCTGAGCAGGGGGTGTCCCTGTGAGCCCAGAGGGATGAGTGGATGATGGATGGCCTGTGTGGTTACCTTGGGGCTCTCTAACTGGCATGGCAGCCTTGGCCAGGTCAGGCAGGTTGTCTGCTGGTGCTGAACTGGGTGGGGAGGCTGCTGACCTCTGCAAACTGAACCACTCTGGGGCTCGTCAGCTGCAGAGGGCCCTGCAGTGCTCCCCACACCCTCTGGCTCGAGCTGTGCAGGGTTAGTGACTCCAGAGCAAGCTTGGGGCAGTCACAGGCTCTCATTTGCTAGCAGAGCCTTCCTGCTGGGAAGAAGCAAAGAAGCAGGAGGAGATGCCTTGCTTAGGTGTCTGCAGCAGCAGCATGCACTGTCTGGGGAACAGGCTCCTGGGCTCAGAAGTGTTTCTCTCCATGGGCCTTTTTTCTCCTTTCATTGCTGCTTTGTGACTTGTGACAGGATGACTTCAGACTGTATTAACATCAGAATGGAGGGATCTCAGGCTGTGAGGATATTGGCAGGCTTCCCTCTGAAGTTTGTCAGTTTCTCCTGTCTCTGTACAATTGTTTTTAACTAAAGCAATGGTAAAAGCAAACCTGAACAAGCAGAAAAAAAGACTTTTTACTTCTGACCTCTGACAGTTTCCACCTACATGTACCATGTTTTAGAGAGATGGGAGATAGAGATGTGAAAGTGGTCTTCTCTGGGTGGTGATTTTTTAGTTTTGTTGGGGTGTTTTTTAAGAAGCATAAGAAAAAATGAGAGTTAGGAGAAAGTTTATTGGCCATACCTTTGCCATAAGAATTTTCCCATTTATTACATTTCTTCTTTCCTGGGGGAATTCAGTAATTGTACTTTTGGAAGAGAATGAAATAAAAGGGAGATAGACAGCAACTCTGACAGATTATGTAGTGTGAGATGCATCACAGCTCTGATCTGTTGACTGGCACACCACACTGAAATGGCTTTTGGATAAGATGCCAGTTGAGCTGTATTGTTACTGTAGGATGACTTTAGGTCCTATAAAGCAGTGTGCCTGAACAGAGATTGGATGCTGTTTTGACTTTGGAAGAGATGAAATGGAAGCCCTGGCATATGTGAGTGCGAGGTGGCTTTGCTCTCCCTTTGCAGCAACAGACAAGGTGGCTCTGCTAATAGGGAACATGAGCTACTGGAATCACCCCCAGCTGCAGGCTCCCATGGTGGATGTCTATGAACTGACCAACCTGCTGAGGCAGCTGGATTTCAAAGTTGTCTCTCTGCTGGATCTGACCGAGTCCGAGATGCGGAATGCAGTGGATGAGTTCTTGCTTCTCCTGGACAAAGGAGTGTATGGTAAGGACATGGGAGTGCCCCTCTGCAGCAGGGCAGTTGTGATGCAGCAGGTACACACATCTGGTGCTCACCTCTGACAGCTCACTGTATGTGAGAGCAAAACAAACTACCTTCCCTTAAGCTTCAGACTTTAACACCCCACAAAAATCCAGGGCTCTTGGCTCTGAACTGCAGCATGGCCTCATCTTGTCAGGATGGGCCTCAGATCCTGGGTGACAGACAGGTGCAGTATGCACACTAACAGTTGTGTCTTTCACACATTTCTCTCCTTTTTTCTCAAGTCTTTGTTATTAGAGTGACACATCCATTTGTAAGATGCCTGCAATAGAACATTACTAGTAGCTGTAAGCTTTCCACATACTGCAGAGATGCCTTCTGCTGGGACAGTGCCTAGCCAGCTGGGTCTGGGATGCATTTCTGCTACTGATGTGCACTGGTTCTTAGATGTTTACTCATAGGTTGTGATTCCTTGTCTTGCATAAGCTTGATTTTGAGGGACAAAGCCCAGGAGAGAACTGGTGGCTGTGCTAGCTGGGGGAGGGCATGGTGAAAATGATGCACAGAGCAAAAACCTCCATGTCTTGAGTGACCTGCTTTGGAGTGTCAGAAAAGTTCCCCTGTGTGCTCTGGGGAGTTTGCTGCTCTGCCCGCAGCAGTTTGCCATTTTCTGAAAGCTAAGATTGGACCAATGACCCCAGAAACAAGTTAGAACTGAAACCAAAATGTTCTGCCTGCTGTCCTAGTGGAATTGAAGAATTCCTGCAGCAACACCCACCCAAGAAAACACAATTTGCTTCTTTTTTGGACACCGGGTCAGATTGTTTCTTAGGACAACTTTCCTCATGGTGTGTTACCTGATGCCTTGTCCATGCAGAACTGCCTGAGCTGGCACTGGGCATTTATGCCAGAGCCAAAGCTTCCATGGCATTCAGGGCTTGCACCCAGGTGCTCTGTAAGGTCCTTGTGAACCCAAACCCCTCTGTGCACTAGTTCTGGCAGCTGAGGGGGTCTTTCAAACAGTTTTCTTGTTTAGATGTGCCTTTACATTTGAGTGAGTGTTTAGATTCTGGCACCCTCTCAGTTTGTCTAACTGTTGACATGATTTGAGAGAATAAAATACCAAAAGGCTGAAATCAGTTTCTTACCAGCACCATCTGCAGGCTCTTTCAAGGCAGGTTTTTGCAGGTGTTTTTTTTCCCATCAAGCTGAGGTATCTGGAAGGGAAGCAGAGCATTTTGTCAGGACTTTTTGGCAATAACTGCTGCAATTTAATAATCACCTCGTTCTTTCTGTACAGAGGCTATTAATGACTTTAAGGGTATAAAGATGCTGCAAGGGCACAGAGAGAATGATTGATTGCATTTTACTTGGCACAGCCCCAGACAGAAGAGGCCTGGTGGCTGCTTCTGGTTAGTCCTGGCTCCGTGGTCACGATGCCACGCTGCCCTCCTTGCTGACTGCCAGGAAAGTGGCATTTCAGACACTGTTCCTTAAGAGCAAACCAGTAAACAAAGTGGTGATGATTCTGTCTTCTGGTGTCTTGCTGTGTGTTGTGCTAGATGTGGAGTTCAATTAATACAGCATTGCACAAAGGGCAAAAGCATAGACACGAGTGTTTTAAAGGCTTAAAATTGTTAGGCAGCTTTCTTTAGAAAAATAGAGAAAGGGAGAAAGAGGGGCAGCTATCCCTGAAATGCTGACATCTAGGAGGAACCTGAGCCCACTAAAAACTGTCGTGTCAGAGTGTCTGCTGAGGCCCTGCAAACATGTTTACTCGGGCTGTGCAGACTTATTTCTGATCTGGAGCTCAACATATTAACTGTTGCAGGTACTCAGCAAATGGGCACAGCACAGCTACCTGCCAGAGACAGGAGAGAGCTGTAGGCGTTATTTCTGAGATCTTTCTAGTGCTTGAGGAGTATTTGACATTTTTATCCATATCAGTAAAACCTCAGCCCTGGGTTGCAGTTCCCTCTTTTAGGGTTAAGAAAAGTTTTTTGTGGTTTTTTTTTTTGTGTTTTTGTGTTGTTTTTTTTTAATCCAGTTTTCTTTATGCAAAGCTATTTAATTTTTTAATCAAAGATTTCAAATCTTAAAATACTGTAGACTGTTGTGCACCGACACGTGAGGCAGGTGATTGTAGGATAATCCTTCTGGTCTACATAAGTGTTCAAAAAATGGTTTAATAGACCCAGGAGTGTCATGAGTCTGTAAAGAGATGGAGATGTAATCAACTAAAAATGACTTGTTGATAGTTTGGACATGGGAATGTGAGCTGGAGAGCTCCCAGATATGATCACAGAATAGTCCTTTTTTCCTTCCCGTGAATGTGAAAATATCCCTCCCTATAAAGAAGACAAAAACAAGAGAAGAACCTGTAGAGAGGAAATGGCAAAACTAAAAACTTGCAAAATGCTCTCATCGTGCAAACAAGGTTTTTCTCCGATTTTTCCTTTTTTTTTCTTGTTGAAGTAGTTTTAAGAATTGACAATGATTAATGTTAAAAAAAAAGGATAATAATTTTAGAGGTGACAGCGTCTCATTAAAAAAAAAAACAAACCAGAAAAGAATCCATCCAAACTGTTGTGTTTTTTCTGTACAAAATCTGCAGTGGCTGCTACTCAGAGCTGTGCAATTGCACGCGTGGAGAGTGTTTTCCAGATGGCACCTTGTTCATAGCTGTGGGTGTCACACCATCCCCAACAGGCCCTTTCTGTTACAGGGCAGGACTCAAAGCATTTCAAGAGCATTTAACTTTGTGTTTGATGCAGATATCTCATTGGCTCCGTGCACGAGGTGTTTTTATTATTTCTTTTACTGTGTTTTGTCTGTGTGCGAGGTTGATGTTGATGTGGTACCCCCCGTGCCCCTGCATTGCCAGAGAGCTGCAGTGGCAGGGGTGTTGTCAGCTCTCAGACACGCCATGTGCTGAAGTCTGGGGCTGTTTCAGAGAGCACTGGAATCCTCCTGAGCTGTGTTTCCACACATCTCTCGCCCCCCCAGGTCTGTTATACTACGCCGGCCACGGCTACGAGAACTATGGGAACAGCTTCATGGTCCCTGTTGATGCCCCCAACCCCTACAGGTCTGGAAACTGCCTGTGTGTGCAGAACATCCTGAAGCGCATGCAGGAGAAGGAGACGGGGCTGAACGTGTTCCTGCTGGACATGTGTCGCAAAAGGTGCGGCCCGGAGGGGCTGGGGTGGGTTTGCTCTGCAGGAGAGGGAGGGGGATGGTGACTGGGGTGCTGGGAACCAGCTGGGAGCTTCCCTGTAGTCACCTGAAGACTGAGCCCGTTTGAAACGTGCACAGGTAGCGCTGAAGAGCCCCTTGGAGAGATCTTTTTTGAGAGAAAGCTGCACCTCACGCTGCGGGGAAAGCTCCAGTCCAGGCTGAGAATTCGCTGTATGGTTCAGGGAACTCCCAGCCTGCACACGAGTGCTTTGGAAGTCAGCAGGACTCACTTTGCCTGTGATTTGAATGACATTTGTTCTCATTCTATTGTTTAGAAGTTACAAAGCCACAGTTTTATTAGATGAAAGTGAAATTGGGTGTCATGAAGAAGAACAGCTACCCTTTCCCTCACATCGTTAGCCGTCCTCATCATCACAGGGAGGAAGGGGAATCCATCTGATCAGAGTTGTCAGAAGGGCTGCTTTTAGAGCTCCTCAGAGGCACAGATACTGTGGGCTGGGTGTCTGCTGGGGCTGGTTGTATTTCTAGAGCTAAAACTCAGCTGGTTTACAGACAGTTGAGGTTGGAAGGGGCTGCTTAAGGGCATCTGGTTTCCTGGATTTTTCTAGGCAAAGTGCAGTTTTCTTTTGATATTAGGAGACGTGATGAAGCTTGCCCCTGAAATCAGCTCTTAGCCCTTCTGAAAATGCTCTCTGAGGCTCGTTTCAGAACAGAAAATTGCTGGAGCCTCTCAGCTTTGCTGCTAATGCAATGCCAGGGACACAATTCAGCTTCTCAGTCTCTGCAAATAGGAAATAGAGCTGCATGAGCCTGCTGGTAACCGTGCAGGCACCCTGTTCTGAAACAAGCAAAAACAAAACAACAAAAAAACCCCCATCAAACAAACCCCAAACAACAACAAGAACCAAACCAACCAACCATAACCAACTCCTAGTCTTTGCTGAGAGCTGAAATGTATAGTCACCACAAATTTGGTGAAGTGACTGTAGCCCAGGTCTGTGCTGGTTAGTGCAGCAAGGCCTGGTGTGGGTAGTGCTGGATTGTCTGGGTAAATCTGTCTTTACCTTGTGTTCACAAGGAGTGCTGATGGGTTTTGTCTTTTAGCAGCCAGGATCAGCAGATTACGCAGAGTTCTTACACAGAATTCTTGTTGAGGCTGGAACAGACCTTTGAGACCATCAAGTCCAGCCTGACCCCAGGACACCAGCTGGACCATGTCACCAATGCCACATCCAACCTTGCCTTACACACCACTAGGGATGGCAACCACCACCTCCCTGGGCAGCCCACTCCAGTGTCTACTGACCCTTTCCATAAGGAAGGGCTTCTAATAGCTAACCTTCATCAGTACTGGAGCAGTGTTTGTCCAGCAGATGTAGGAGAGAAAGAAAATGACTTGTTCTGAACCATGCTGGTTTAGTATTTTACAGAACTGTAGTTTGTTGCCATTACCAGTTCTCAAATTCTCATTTTCCTTGTTTCCATTTATTGCAGAAATGAATATGATGACACCATTCTTATCTTGGATGCCCTGAAGGTTACAGCCAACATTGTTTTTGGATATGCCACGTAAGGAAATTCTTCTCTTGCTACACCACAGAGGTTTGAAGGCAGGAGTGACCACTGAGCTTGCACAGCTAATCTTTTACAGACATACTGAGCTGTTAAAGCACCAGTAGCTCACCTCTCTACCCCTAGGTTTCTTATTCTACTTGTAAAGAATAAAGTTAGAAGGGCAGCTGAAACTCTTTGAAGAGGTTGCCTAAGCAGAAAGCTAAATAACCTCTGTCAGTTTTCAAGTCCAAAAGCCGTTGAATGGAAGTATCAAGAGCTTTAATGAAGTAATCTGTGAGAAATTTCAGCTTTTCATATGAACAGTTTGGTATCAGCTCTGGTCTGTGGTTTGATTGTGAGATCTGCCCAGGATAAGTAGCTTGGAGCTGGGTGTGGAGAGGGGCTGGCCTTAGAGACCACCTGGCTTTCCAGCTGGAGGATTTCTTTCCCCCATTCCCAACATAACTTTACTCCTTTAGTTGATCTTAATCTTGCAGATGTTTCAAAGGTGGTTTTCCTTGTTTGATTCTGCTGCTCTCTCAGGTGCCAAGGAGCAGAAGCTTTTGAAATCCAGCAGTCGGGGCTGGCCAATGGAATCTTCGTCAAGTTCTTGAAGGACCGCTTGCTAGAAGACAAGAAGATCACAGTGCTGCTTGATGAGGTTGCAGAAGGTGAACTCCAGCTTGCTGCACTGCCTTCTGTGCTGAAATGCCATTCTTTTTATGCTGAACATAAGCTCTTTTCTGGTGCATTTTGTTAACATAGCAGCTTTTATCAAGCAGCGGGTGCAACTGGGCAGCACATTAACAAAGATCATATTATAAAGGGATTTCAGCTTCTAGAATAATGATCAATTAATACTCTCCTCTGTAGTGAAGTTTAGTTGTTCTGAGTTTCTTTCTGCATGGAGCTTTGAATTATCCAGCCACAAAAATTACTCTCTTGTCCTGCAGTGTCAGCTGCTAGTGGTAGTCCAGTCATTTCCACATCTGTTTCAATAATTAACAGAACAATTCTCAAAGAATAGTGATGATAATTACTTGATCTTTATCAGAGGGTGTCAGACCACTATAAAGGGCAAGCCACTGTTTTCCTATGCCTGGTTCACTAATTGGCTTTTATAAATGATGGGCAAAGTGCTAAAGTGAGAGCCGTGAGGGAAAATCTGTCCTGTGAAGTGCAGTTGATTTACTGCTGCTTTGTCTGTCCTGCCAGGTCGTTGTCACCCGCTGTAGATGTTCTGAGGTGTGACCTATTACTTACCTCATTCTTGAACTCAGAGTGGAGAGACTGATTTGTCAGGCAGCGTGACAACCATTGTTGTCAGTACTGCCAGATGCTGGGTGGTGCTCTGGGAGTACACTGGTGCACTGATGACACTTGAAAATGTTCCAAAGGAGTGTTCGTGTTAAAAGGGCTCCATGTTAAAAGCCTTAATTATTTCTTTTTTTAATTTTTTTTTTTTATGAAGTCAAAGAGAGGTTTTCCAGGATTCCATAGGTTTTGACTTTCTGCACGTAGCAAAACCATCTGCAAACGTCACCTTTGAGTGTAATTGAGCCCTGAGAAATTGGAGTAAACTTGAGTGGTAGTCTGGTGAAAGTGGGAGAGGACCTCTGGAGCTTGCTTGGCATGGGTGGGATAGATAGGAGGGAGTGAGCACTGGCTGGGAGCCCTGGTGAAACAGCAGGAGTTGCACGGCGCAGCAGCCGCGGCACGCCGCAGTGACCTGCTGCAGCTCCTCGGAATGGCAGCAGCACTGCTCCTGAAAGAAACCCTGTCTTCTCGTTCTCAGATATGGGCAAGTGCCACCTGACCAAAGGCAAGCAGGCTCTGGAGATCCGCAGCAGCCTGTCGGAGAAAAGGGCACTGACCGACCCCGTCCTGCCGGCCGCCGCCTCCGCCGAGTCGCTGGCGCGGAACCTGCAGTGGGCCAAAGCTCACGGTGGGTGCAGGCTGCTGCAGCAGCCTTCCTGCTGCCAGCACGGCAGAGATGCTGCTCCCTTCACCTCTGCGCTTGTGGGCTGGGGTGCTGAATGGAAATGGAGACTCGAGTTCGTACCTGAATGTTCGTGGGTGTGTCCGGATGTTGGCAATGTGTTCTGGGGTTTGCCTCTACAGGAAGATGGTACTGAGCAAGGTGATTCGGGTGGGATTTGTCCTGGGAAAGTACCTTTCAGGTGACTCAGACACTGTAGGGGAGATTAGATGATGTCTGCCTCCCTAGAGTCTGTGTGTGTCTCACCATGGTGCTTTTCAAGACCGGGTTCATCTCCTTCTGAAGTCACCGCCTGAAACAGCAGGGTGGACTGTATGGTAAAAGGGCAAGATGAGAAGGTGTGGTCAGTGTACCCAACTAAGGAAACTGAAATACAGGTGGGGGCAGTTCCAGGCTTCCTAGCCCTCTTTTAAGAAGGACAGTGGTGATTAAGGCCCTTTAGCTTTTCCACCTCAATGTTTTAAGAGTATGTTTTATCATTTCTTTGGCAGATTGGCTGAGGGGTCAGGGGTGGCATTTTTAAGACAACTAGTCATGTAGGCAGACCCTTTCACAGATGTAGTTTTTTTATTGGCCCTTAATTCTTGTTTGTTAAATGATGGAAATGCTAAAGAAAAGTTATACTGACGTAATGTTGTCTTGTGGTTTGTTTTAAGCCATGCATAGAGGTGAATGTGTTTGGAATTGGGGAAGACAGTAACCTTTATTGTCTAGGAAGGTACGTCTATGGCAACGTTAATGCACTGCAGTAGAAAGCATGCTGACACAGAATGATGTCACAGAGCCTTGAGCACTTCCAGACCCATTCCTAGGGACTGAGAAAGAGCCAGCACATAAGGAAGAAAAAGCTGCATGCTTGGCTTTGTGAATGTGTGCATGAGCTGCAGGAGAAAGGGAACCAGAAACCTGTTCTGCCCTCAGGTTGAAAGGTTCCATCTGTGCTATAGCAGTGTCTCTAGATGTTGGGTACAGACCATACTAACCCTGCTGGTTTGGCTCCGGATATGTAAACCCATGCTTGGGGCAAAGCTCTGTCCTAGTTACCATAAACATGGCCTTGCTAGTTGCACCAAGCTGGGAAAGAAACCTGCCAGGGACTGTGTCCTGGCCAGCTCCTGACTGGGGCTGCCTCCATGCAGAGAGGAAGGGCAGCAGGGCAGGGTTGTGGTGCTGGAAACCAGTTCACAAACCAGAAAGTGCCTGTGCTGAGCTGAACGTGACTGTACCGCTGTTTGCAGAGCTTCCAGAAAGCATGTGCCTGGAGTTCAGCTGCGGTGTCCAGATCCAGCTGGGCTTTGCTGCAGAGTTCTCCAACGTCATGATCGTCTACACGCGCATCGTCAGGCGGCCTCCAGAGCTCGCTGCCTGCAGAGCCCACGTCACCGGCTTCACGCTCGTGAGTGCTCCTGCCGCTGCCTTGGCCACGGCCAGCCCTCTGCTGCTGCCTTGGCCATCCTCTGCAGTCCCTCTGCTCCTGCCGCTGCCTTGGCCACCCTCTGCTGCTGCCTTGGCCATCCTCTGCAGTCCCTCTGCTCCTGCCGCTGCCTTGGCCACCCTCTGCTGCTGCCTTGGCCATCCTCTGCTGTCCCTCTGCTCCTGCCGCTGCCTTGGCCACCCCTCCACTGCAGCTCAGCTCTGTCCACTGCCTCTCCTGAGGGTCTGAACTCTTGAGAACAGCTGCACAGATACTTCTTTTCCTAAAGGCCTGTTTTCAGCAGAGATGACAATCCTTTCATCTGGAGTACGCTTTTTCAGAGTCTCCTTTGCTTTTCACTGTCTCCTGCCATGTATTTGTTACATCAATTAAAGCAGGTAAATGTCAGTAACTCCTGCACGAGCTGAGGACACACCTGCCTCACAGGACAAAGCTCTTTGGGCTTTAGTTGTACTGTTCTTTGCAGCTGGGTGATCCTGTCCAGTCCCATTGATGTTACTCAGCTGGTCACTAAAGTGAGGGGTAAGAGTGAAGTAGAAAGCACCTGAGGGAAAAAAACTTTTTTTTTTTATGTCTACGAAAGAGGATGTGATGCAGAAAACCTTTAGATAGAACAAACAGGACACTTCTGATGTTTGATGAATAAAATATTTGAGCTAATGTGCACAAACACATGCACTTTTAGCCCACAATTAGTGTTAGTGTACTTCAGTGTTAGCCCACAGGATTAGTGTTAAGAGTGGAGTAGCGTACTTCAGTGTGGAAGTTAAGGAAAAAAGAAAGCAACTGTGAGGCAAGCAGAACAAGCTTGACAGGCACCATCAGCAAAACAGAATGACCATTCTGCCTGTGATGACTGGTTTCAGCAGCTTGTGCAGGTAATCCAAAGCTGGGGTTTTCTCCTCCTTTTGAGGAGAAAATTATGACTTTCTATAAAGAAATACTACTAATTATTGTCTGCTCTACAAATTCTGTGCTGAGCTTAAGTTCTCACCTCTTTCTTGCGACAGGACCTGGATGTGGACCCTAAAGAGGCTAATAAAGGAACTCCTGAGGAAACTGGGAGCTATTTAGTATCAAAGGACCTTCCCAAGCACTGCCTCTACACCAGACTAAGTTCACTGCAAAAACTAAAGGTTAATATAGATCTGCTTCTTACAAGTTTGTTCAGATAATTTAGATTCTCAGTGTTGCTTTGCACGTCTGTTGAGGTGGCTGTGTGCTGTCTGTGTATTAAGCACAATTAATACTAATACTCATCACTACTAATAGCACAATTTGGTGATTTTTGGTTTCTTTACCAAAAAACTGTGTAACACTGTGGGGATGTTCCTGTGCCCTGCAGTACAAGGTGACCTGAAGCAGAGCTGCATCTTACAAAGTCATTAGCAGGAGATGAAAACGTTACGTCTCCTCTCCTTCCATCCCAGCCTGAGCTTGTGGGGCATGTGGTTTTTGACAGGTTCTCACTTCCACACACTGTGGCAAAGTTAACTTCATCTCTGTATCTTTGTGTCATGAACATCTGTGCTGAACCTCACTTCTTTGGCAGCTTTTGTGATGCAAGTGCTTCTACAATTCAGAACTATCAGGTGAACAAGTATTAGCCAAAAGAGGCCCCCAGTAAACAAGTCTTGTGTAATGTAAAAAAAAAGGTCAGTCTCCTTCTCCAGCAGACTGTGCCTCTTTGGAGTTTCTTTGGGGAGCAAGTGTAACTTTTGGGGTACCCCCCCTTTTCTTCTTTTTCAGGAACACTTGATCTTCAGTGTTTGCTTGCACTATGAGTATCCAGGAATAGAAGACACAATGGAGGAAAGAAAGGAAGTTAATGTTGGGAAGCCCCTTATTGCTAAACTAGGTCTTCACCATGGATTCCAAACCAGTAACTGTCTCCAGACCTCTTGCACTGCTGATGATTCTTTCCATAATCCAATGGACTCAAGTCCAGTGGCAAGAAAATACTACATCCCTAGTCACTGCCAACCAAGCTCCTGCTCGGGTGTCTACTGTCCAAGCCACGTCTGCTCAGACAGCTCCAGCCAGCCAGGGGTGTGCTCCTGCCACGGGACGTCGAGGATACTGGCTTCTCGACACGAAGCTCAGGATTATTGCCCCCCTCTGCAAGAGAGCAATGTGCCAGTAGAGACCACTGATGATACTGTTGAGCTGGAATTCCTTCTCTCTGACAGCCTCAGGCTCTCCAAGCAGCAGCAGCAGCAGTAGCTGTGCTGTGTTCAGGCAGACCAGTGTCCCCCTCGAAGGGAGGACCCTCCACGCTGTTTGTCCGTCGTCTGGACAAAGGGCCTGGGGAGTCTAGAGGTGGTACTGGGCATGAGGTTATGGTGAAGATTTTTCAATCCAAAGAGACAAAGCTGCAGTGATAGATTTAGCAATGAAAAATGCAAGGTTTTTAGTTCTCTTTTTCCCCTCCTACCATTTGATCTGGCTCAGAACTGGAACTCCCGAGTTCCCCATCCCGTGCTCCAGCCCTTGGGCTGCTGAGAAACAGACCCTGCTGTCTCTGGGGATGAATGCATAAAAGCCTGCTGTGGTGGCAGAGCTGCTCCTGAGACACTCAAGCCTTGGGTTTTCCCAGCTGCTTCCCCAGCACCTACTGCAGTCAGAACATTTCCCATAAATATATCTGCCATAAGTCACGTTTCCAGAAAGGAATTGCTCGTCCTAGAGAAAATCCAGATCCATGAATACAGCTGTCGGAGGAAAAAATGATGCCAAGATTAAGCGGGAAAATGAATGTCCATGTCCTCTAACATGACTTTAAAAATCCATTAGCCCCCCAGTGAAAAACACACTTTCTTCCATCTCTGTGTCAGTTAAGTTTCAGACTTAAGATTTTTGCTGATCTGATTTCTGGAAAGGTGGTCTTTTTTTTTATTCTGGAAGAGCACTAATTAGCAATGTGAGGGGCAAAAAAAGCGCCTGTTCATAGCCAGCAATGTGCCATATTAGTGGTGCAGTGGGCTCCTGGGTCCTTCCCAGCCCCTTGCTGTGAGAGGTGGGGCCACAGGCAGCTGCAGGAGCCTGGGAGGCAGCTGAGCTGCTGTGACGGGGTGCTTTTCTGCTCTCTGGACACAGCCTGGCCCGGGCTGGCTGCCAGGCTCAGCCACGCGTGTTTGGGAAGGGGCAGTTGTGCTCTCCAAACTTCCTCACCAACCTCTTCTGTGTTCCAGGGTGAACAGTCTGGTCAAGAAAAGACACGTTAGGGGTTTAGTGTTTGGTTTTGTTTCCAAATAACTGCAGAATGTGTGACTTGGCCGTGTGTGTCTGCAGAGGAGTGAGATTGCTGACCTTCCTTTAGGTCTTTATAAGTCTGGATGCCTGCAGAGCATGAAAATAGCAGGGTGTGAGGTAACTGCAGTGCAAGGGAGATTTCAGATACAGCCACTAGCCTCTCTGCCCTGAGAAGCAGTATTGCTTTAATTAAGATCCCCATCATGAAGAAATTATTTGCTTTAGAAAAAATACTGGTAGTGCCTTTCTCCCTTTCAGGGAGAGTAAAATAATCGGATCAAAAAAAGGATGTGGATGAATCAGTCCGAGTCTTCAGCTGAGGGAGCTGCTCTCTGGGGGGCTCTGGAAGTCCTTCAGTGCTGGCTGGATGCCATGGGAGGTGCCTGGTGTGTGCTGAGGGGTGGCAGGAGGTGGGGGTGGCAATGCCCTGAAGCCACTGCAGCTGAGCTTCGGTCTCTGCTTTTCTCCCTTCTGCTGCCAGGCACTGCAGAGTGCAGTGTCTCCTGGTCAATGAGTGTACCTGTGCAATAGCTGTGCTGTGCAGCTGCCTCACAAATAAAACATTCCAGCCTGAGACATGGTCCAGTGCTGTAATATTTATCTGTGTCAGCTTCCTCATTTGTAGAAAAACTCCTGTTTCTTGCTGTGTAATAAACTGCTGTCCACAAAACAATGTGCTGTGCAGAGGTAGTTATGTTTCAGCCTGCAAGTAACTGCAGTGCTCCACAGCTCTGGAGTTTCCTGGGCTCAGCACTGCCTGGGAGGGCAGCATCTGTGGGACCTCGGCTCCACTCTGTCAGCTGGGGGTGTGTCTGTGCTGGGCAGGCAGGGTAGGGCAGCTCCAGTTCCCTGCTGTGTGCAGCCACTCTCCTGTTCACTTGGGCAGCCCAGAGAAGCCTCTGGAGCTAAACCTGCTCAGATAACTGGTGCTGGGTTTCAGTCTGCAGCCATTTCAACAGTCCCAGCATTATTCTGTTCACTTGGTACTTCCCCACCATAAATGCTGTCATGTAATAAAGGGTTTCAGAGGCACAAATATTGCAAGTGCTAGAACTTGCCTGCTTGCTGGGAGCCAGCTTTTGTCACACACAGCAGGAGAAAGATGCCTGCAAAACTGCAGGATTAACAGGGAAACATGAGTGAAATAAATACCCGTTTCAGTGCACTTCAGTCTTTTGCCTGATGAGCCAAAGAGATAAATTAAATCTCCTGGTACCACCTGGAGCCATAAATGCTAAGGATTTTTATTTTTTTAAGAACTCTGTTAAGAAGTTTAATTTTAAAATTGTGGGAATATTTTTGCACTATAAATCTTAGCTACTTCTTATTGTGCTCATTTAGAAGTATTAAATGGCTATTAATGAAATACCTCCTGCCTCCCAGGAGGCTCATGCAGCTCAGGCTTAAGGAGCTGCCTGCTGAGCCTGTACTCGACAGGGAGTTCATGTGCTGGGTTTAGCCCCATGCCCAGAGTACCTTGGGTCTGGAAGGGACCTGAGTGGGTCCAACAGCCAGTTGGCACAAAACTAACCTGGACCTTTCTCCTTTTTGCCTATACACTCCTTTTAACTAAGCTTTTCAGAAGCCTTGGTTTATGCTGCCTGTGAGTGTCAGTGAGCAGCCCGTGGCTCTCCCAGAGCACCTGGCAGTGAGGCATGCCCACGACAGACATGCAGAGCGGAACAGATACCTGTGTGGTGTGTAAACTCAGTGCTGTCAGCTTCAAATGCTCTCTGATCACTGCACTGCACAGCTGTGCCTGCAGATTCTGATCCCCAGAACTGAGCTGCATGGCGAGACCTGCCCCACAGAGCCGACTGTGAATGATTCTGAGAGTGTGCGGTGTATTTGTGCATCAAAAGCAAGAATTTTCTCTCCATCTTTGCAGGTTCAGGTGTCGTTGAGCAGCTCCTGTCCCGAGAATGGCAGCAGAGTCCTGGTGGAACAGCTCAGGGCTGGGACACAGGGTACCTGCAGCCCCTCCAGATGGAGCTCAAGCAGGAGGTGTGAGGTTTAACAGCCCTTTCTCTTCACAGAATACACGGTGCTGTCTGGTGCCAGAGGGACCCCTGCCGAGCTGGTTTCTTGCAGCCACACGCTCTCTAGCGGTGAGCAGAGCCTGCTGCTGGGGGGAGCCCGCTCCTCTGAGCTTCCCTCACCACCGGGATGCTAAACACCAGCACCCAGGCTGCAGGGAACTCAGCCTCCTAGAAATGACAGAAAAAACCCTGCCTTGTTACCTGAAATAACTGCCCTTCCTCAACTCCTTCTGTTCACTTTCCACTGCCACGCTTTAGTTACAGTATTTCCTTAGTCTTGGTGCTACTCATCACACAGCCAATACAGAATATTAGCTGTCTTCAGAATTATATTGGTAATATTTTTACAAGTGATACTGAGTCACCAGTGACAGCAGCTTCTCAAATTGGCAGATGGTAGCTCTGTAAGAAAACATGTTTTCTTGCCTTACCCTTCAATTTCTTCCCAGCCTGAGCAAAGATAACTAGGTAGGAGCATCTGTTGGTGCAGTGTTTCCCGTTAGCCTCCATCTGCCTGCCAGCTCAGAGCATGTTCCAACTGGTACAGAAGGTATCATTAGAGTGTGGATGGCTCACAAACTGCAGTCGGCTTTAATTGTGTAAGATGGATATTTTTGGACAGCTCCAAGAGGGAAAACGTAGCAAAGCAGAGAGGTGGTGCTCAGTGGTTGACTCTGCCTGGATGATTTGCTGGCAGGCAGCACAAAATGCAAGCATTTGCCACAGCTGAGAGGTTCCTGGGGCGTGGGGTGTGTAGGATGGTTCCCTGGTTCCTGCAGAGAGGTTTTCAGGAGCCAGTCCAGGTTCCCTGCCAGCAGAGCCCGTGTCGTGGAGCTTGACCCTGGCTCACCCCTGTGTTGGCCTGGGCAGGGTTAGATCAGCTGTCACTCTTCACTCCTCTGTTGGAATCACCAGTCCTCATCACTCACTCATGGAAAGATCTTTACCCATCTTTCATGGATAGAGATAAAAATAAGGCTATAAGGCTATTTTACCTTCCAAAACCCTAAGGGGCTCTGAGTGGCTGCTGTTGCCAGCCCTGGCTCTGCCTGCCAGGGTCAGACAGGGGACTGTGCCCATGTGGAGGGCACTGCCCACGCTGGGGACCCCCCAGAGCACTCAC
>VYZU01025788.1:0-20574 GCA_013401355.1 Ceyx cyanopectus | reverse complement strand
CCTCCTGTGTTCCAGCTGCACCTCTAGACCCTTTTCCTATCACTGAACAATGCCCAGAGCTGCCAGATCTTGCTGGTGTGTAGAAAGAAAAGAACATTGAACACCTCAGGCATTTGTCCCACTGTCCTGGGTAGCCAAAGGTTCCTACTCCCACTCAAATTCTCTGGGGCAAAAAGAAACTTCAGGGAGAAGGAAAGCTCATTTTCATCCCTGGCATAACAGGATTTTGAAACAAAAGCAAAAGCCCATCCTCATCAAACCACCCTGGGCACAGAGGACACAAATGTTGAATGCATGACTGTGTCAGATAAAATACTAAAAGCTGCCATCTCATAAAAGGATCACTGATCTCAGCCACTGGCTTGTTCTTCTTGTCATGATGTTGTACCTCTGCTGAAACCCAGGGTGGTGTAACAAGTTCTTCTTCCCACAGGGGGTCTGTGAAGAAATGACCTATGCAGAGATTGAAGCCAAGTATCCAGATGAGTTTGCCTTGAGGGATCAAGAGAAGTATCTGTATCGCTATCCCGGGGGGGAGGTGAAGACCCTTAACAAATCACATTAAGTTACAATGCATATAAATCCAAATAAGTGTGTAGAATGGAAAGACTTCATTTGGACTTCTCCTGCCAGTATTTGGATGGGGAACTGGAAACATCAGCATCCCCAGCTCTGTTTTAGAGCAGTTTCTTGATTTTCTTTCTCATGTGTGAAGCAGATGAGACCTTTCAGTCCATCAGGCCCCTTGCTGAGTCCCTTGATGCTCCCCTCCCACCCCAAGGGGCTTCTGCATCCCACTCATTTGGCCCAGGCCTGAATTGCCACCATGAAAATCCATTTTGGAAAGCAAATGACTGTGGGTGTGGGGTATGGAGTCATCTCTGGCTTTGCTTCACAACCTTGTTTTAAGTCTATAATTTACACTTTTCTTTGTTTTTCTTAGCACTCTTGTGAAGAGCTAACGGGAATCTAAACCCTCCTGTAACCTCAGGGTTGCTGACACTAAATTTCACCTTTTGCTGTTTTGCCCTTGGTGTTTTTCTATATTTACCAGATCATCTGTAACTTCAACGTTTTAATATTTCAACTGGTATTTTGAACGTGAAGCTGTGGTTATTGCTGCTTCTGCTTTAAGCTTCTGGTGACAAAACCCCTTGAAAAAAAAAGGTGTTTTGTTTTGTTGTTTGTTTCTTTTTTTTCCTTCTCAGTCCTACCAGGACTTGGTCCAACGCCTGGAGCCAGTAATTATGGAGCTGGAACGTCAAGGCAATGTCCTCGTCATCTCCCACCAGGCAGTTATGAGGTGCCTGTTGGCTTATTTTCTTGACAAGAGTGCAGGTACAAAAATAAAACAGGGGATGTTAAGGGCTGGCTTCTCTCACTGCTTCCTTCACAGAGCTTTTGGGAGGGTGGCTTGTAATTACTGTTTTGATTTTTTTACACAACGGAAGAGCTGCTTAAAAAAAAGAAGGGGGGAAAAAAAAGAAGAAAAATATTGATGCAATATTTTAACCACTGGGTTTCTGTGGCACATGGAGCTTTGCTGTCTTGGTGATTCATTCTGATGCCTGTGCTGCTGGGTTTCTGCTCTGCTGTTGTTACTGGAGCTGATTCCCCTGCAGCAGCACTTAAAAAATAATCCTATAGAGATGATTTAATATAGAAAAAAAAGTTTTCTGATGCCTCAGTAGCCTGGGAGGGTTGGCAGTAGTGCTGCATCTCTCAGAAGTGCTCATCCCATGCATGGCACACTCACAAGCTCCTGTGTTCACCTCCAGTGAGTGGTTTAACAAAACTTCTAATAACCAGATCCCACACATGATGGGGACAGTCCTGTCCTGCTGCTGGGGGCACTGGGGAGGGTGGTGAGTGAGGGGTCTGGGGGGGAGTGTGGGTTGTGCCACCTCCTGCATGGGCACAGGGTGGGTGGGCTGTTCATGTCCAACATTTGCTGTGTGAGGGGGTCCCACCCAGGGGTTTCTTGGGTACAGGGTGTGGCTGGCACAGCCACCATGCCCCATAACACCCCTCTGTGCCCTAGATGAGCTGCCCTACCTGCGCTGCCCCCTCCACACCATCCTCAAGCTCACACCCGTTGCATATGGTAAATATTGGCTTTATTTTATGATGTTGTCTTTATAATATTGGCTTTATTTGATTTGTTCTGTGCTTTGGGTGCCTGAATCTGACTGGCGAGTCTGTGTCTGTGTGTGGCAGTGACTGGCTGTGCTGGAAAAGCTTCTGGTGATATTTGTAATGTAGAAAAAGGTTCTAGAGAGTGGAGGAGTTGGGGGGAAGAAGTGGGAGGAGGATGGGTGGCTGGTTAGGGGGTATAAATAAATATATAAAGAAATAATAAACTAAAATAAATAAATATAAAATTTAAAAAAATATATAATAAAGAAAAAATATATTTATGGTCACTTTCCATGCTATTTAGTTAAAAAAAAAACCCACGGCTTATTTAATAAATTACCCTTCCTCCTAAAAATGTATTTTTGGTACAGGCTGTAAAGTGGAGATGATCACCCTGAATGTGGAAGCAGTGAACACCCATCGTGAGAAGCCCTCCCTGTGCTCAGTAAGTCCTGCAGCTCAGCTCTGCCCTTTTTCCCTTTTCAAAACCACCAAACTCAAGGGAAATGCTCTTAAATACCAGCCAGGAACAGCTGATTGCTTTCAGGGTCCAGAAAGATTTGCTGCAGAAAGATCCCCTGAAACCAGAATTAATTGCTGCTTGAATTTATCAGTGTGATTCTCAGGCCAAGGGGGAAATAATTTTTCAGAGCTCCCATAGGAAGCAGAATGGGAAAATTTAGGACATAGATTTATTAGCTTGTAAATTCTAGGTCTTATTCTCAGTTTTCAGTGAAGTATTTGTTGTTGATGCTCGTTTGTATTAATTGGGATCATTTTAAAGACCTTGCCAAAATGTTTTAAAGTGAGTTTTTATTCTTATATTGATCTTTCTAAAGCTGCAGATGGGGAGGGGCTCTGGGGCAGATTCTCAGGGGCTCTCAGCAGTGTTTTCAGGTGGAGGTTTTCCCTTTGTCTCTGTAGTTTTCTCATTTATTTTACACTGATTTGGTGCATGGCAAGCCCGTGGTGTTCCCAGGCTTTGTGTGAGCAGAGCAGGAGGAGATGGGTCCAATTTACCAAAGCTGCAGAAGGTTTTTCTCTTTTAGGGGCTCGCTTTTTGTAAGGGGGACTGCTGCTAACCATTGCTTCTAATTAGCTCCCCCAGTTAAAGAGCACAAACCAACTCTGCTGCACAAGCTCCTGGGAGATTCCAGTGCATTTGAAGTTGCTCTGGTGCATTTAGGCTTTTAGCTGCCTCTGGTTGCTGGATTTTGTAAAGAGCTGTTGGCCAATCACTTGGGTGATGGATAATTTATGTCCCAGCATAAAGGAGTCCCCTGTGCTGAGGGAGCCTAAATGAGGGGTGGATAAACAGGCACCTGCTTCTGAGGCTGGAGGGTTTGTGGAGCTCAGTCCAGTCCCCTGCAGAATGCCCAGCTGAGGCTCTTTGGCAAGATTTCTGTGGCTGGTTTTGTGCTGCTGGGTTCCAATCTTTGCAACTTCTGTGTGTTGAAATTGTTGCTGGCAGTCTGGAGGAGTCAGGGTGTGGGAGGGGGCAGTTTCTGTTGGTCTTTGCTTTACTTGAGCAACGTGGCTGCTTTGGAGAAGAAACACAAAGAAGGGGAAGTTTTCTATTTGTATTTCTATTTTTTTTTCCCCTCCTTAGATTGATTATGAGGAGAGATAGGGGGGAAAATACCCAAACTAACCAGGAAAACAACCAACCAAACCCTGAAAAAGCCACCTAAGCAAAAAAAAAAATCCCTAAGGGAAGTAAAACTGCTAAAAAAGCAGATTTTTCAGTAGGCTCTGAGCCGGGCTGGGTGGCCCAGGGGGTGGTTCCCCAGCACTGGTGCTGTCTGGGAAGGCTCCGGGCAGGGAGCTGTGGGGTGGGGGTGCTGGAGGCGAGCGGTGCTGTGCGACCTGGTTTTAAACTCTGGTTCCCCTTCTCATTCCTGGCCATCCCCTCCTCCTGGGATCAGAACAGCCTCCCTTCCAGCCAGAGCCCTGGCAGGATGAGAAGAAACAGCTTTACGCCCCGGGCCAGCGCGGAGACGGTGAAGCGCCCGCGACATTACAGCGTCGGGAGCAAACCTCTCCATCTCCTGGGGTCTTTCCCACCCCTGCCAACTCCAGATGGGGCTGCCCAGCCACAGCTGCAAGTCAGTGTCCAGGTGCTACCTTCCCTGTGCTCCCCAGTCCCACCGTCACTGAGGCTGTCGGGGGGTCCTCAGTGGAATGCAGAGCCGTGCCAAGCTCTTGAGCTCTGGTCCCACGTGAAAATCATTCTGGATTAGACTCAAACAAAAAAACCCAAACCAAAACTTGCACCCAAACCATCCCAAGACCTAAAAGTTGATCTTAAAACTAGAAATCTGCTGTCAGAGGCTTTCAAACTCAGGCTCTGTGCAGGCAATTTCCCCTCAGTGCCACAGGGCTTTGGCAGAGTGGTTAATTCTGGGCAATATCTTTGCTCTCTGGCACAAACCTGATTGGAAAGAGTTACAAACACCCTCTTTGTCCTAGTTTGATGCTGCAGCCAAGTGTGGCTCTAACCTCAGAGCAGCAACTTGGTAGGGAAGCTGTGTCTGTGATTTTGCTGGTGCCCATTTCCCTGCAGATTGTGGTGTCAGCAGGTTTTTGGGTGAAGTTGGGGCCCTTTGGGTGCCCAAATTAAAGGAACTTGGGTTTGGGTGCTTCGTGTTTCTTCTGGCTTCAAAGCTTAGGTGCTCATCAGTGTTGGGTGTGAAGCCCTGCCTGTTTCTTTGCTCATTTAAAACTGGTTTTCTGATAAATGTGGAGTTCTTCTGTCCTTGGGAGAGTGCAGGCAGAGCAGGCTGCCCATCAGATGAGGCAGAGGGGAGGTTTGGAGGAGGACTTGGCCGAGTCCCTGGTGCAGAGACAGCTCCCAGAGCTGTTTCAGATTATAATTAGAATGCTTTCCAAGCTCTTCAGTGAGCTCCTGCTCTGACACCAACCTGCCCTGAGCTCCTGAATGGAAAACCTGTGGGTGGCTTCACTCCTTCCCTCATCCCCTTTGCTGCTGTCGCTGTTTTCTGCCTCTCCTTTACAATGCACTGCGAGCTGTCCTCTTGCTGTTTCTCTTTTCCTTTGCAGCCTCCAGGGGGAACTGCTTCCCTGTGAGTACCTCTGCGAGCAGCCTCTGTGTGCTCTTTCCTGTAGTAAGTAGGATTTCTCTCGGTGAACTTTGCATGGAAATTGCTCTGGGGAAAGATGAATGCACAGAGCAGAGGGAAGGCTGCTGCTCTGGGATGACCTGTCACTGAGGGGGACCTCAGGGAGGAACATGTCACCAGGCTGAGCCCCCCTGATCCAGAGGCTTCAGATGCACTTTGGGGGCTTTTGGGCAAATCCTGGTGTTCTGTCCTCAAAGGGAGAGCTGGGTTTAGGGCAGAGGAAAGCAGGGGTTGGTTTGGTTCCAGATGTTGGATGTTAAGAGAGGATTGGGGTTTGGGTGGGGAGCTTGTTCCTGTTGTGGATGGGGCACAGGTCTCACTGCTGGAGGATGCAGCTTGTGGATTGTAGGTGAGGAAGACACAGCACCCACCAGGAGCAGCTCATCCAAGTCTGAGAGACTCCATCTTGAATCTGTTTGGCCATTTGGATGTGCAGTTTTTTGCTTTAATTGCACTTAGTCCTTGAAGTTCTCCCAGTGGTTTTCCACAGACTTCTGAGACAGGTTTGCAGATAAATGAAAGTGACTCGGTCCAGCTTCCATGGTTCCAGGACAAACCTTCCTCCTTCTTAGTGCTGGTGTTTTGCTTGAGAAAGCAGCATGTGAGCAGCTGCTGTGGGTTACCTCTCTCTGGTGATGGGCACTTTTAAAGTGTTGTTGTCAAGAAAGCTGGTTAGATATTTTTAATTATTGCAGATAGAAAATATTGTTGGGTCTGGATTTCTGCCTGATGGATTTTAAGTGTGGGTTCCTGCTACTCATTGTCAGCAGATCAGCTCCATCACTCTGCCTTTTTTTAATTGCCAAACAGTGCTGGTAACAGGACAAACCACACCTCTTGATTCCAATGTGTGGTTTGCAGCCTTAAGTGCCACAGATGAGCAGAGTGGGCACTAGGCACCGTGTGCCTGGACCCCTCCTGAGTGTTTTCTGTGCTCTGAGGGTGATGAAGGGGCTGGAGCAGCTGCCTTAGGAGAAAAGGTTGAGAGACCTGGGGCTGTTTAGTCTGGAGAGGAGAAGACTGAGAGGGGGTCTGATTAATGTCTATAGACACATAAGGACTGGGTGTCAGGAAGGCAGGGACAGCTTCTTTTCACTGGTGCCTTGGGACAGGATGAGGGCCAATGGATTCAAGCTGGAGCACAGAAAGTTCTGCCTTGGCATGAAGAAGAACTTTTTTACCAACAGCAGTAGGAAATGCTGGCTGTTGGGTGTTCCCTCGTGTGACTGTGTGTGTGTAAATACAGAATTCACTTGTCCTGACCCAGGCATGTTCCTGTTGCCTGCTGGACCCTTGGTGAGGCAGTGGAAGGAGTTTGATAAAATGATGAGTATTTGTTGTGGTTAACAAACCAAATAATTACTGTAATGTTTCTTTGTTTGCCTGGGGAGTGTAATTTCCTCTGGAGAAGGTAAATAAAAGTGAGTAGCCCTGAGTACTCTGCCTGCTTCATTACTACTAGCAGTCTCACAGGGTTCTCTCAGCTTGTCTGGTCCTGGGAAACCCTTTGTGCCATCATTCAAGGATGATGTGAAGTGTGAAGCAGCTTGTTAATGCTCAGGGAGAAATAAAGAAGGAAATCTTCAGGTGGCTGTTGTCACACAGAATGATTATGCAGAGCTGGTTGGATCCTCCTGCCACTGGCTGCTGCACAGTGTCTGTCTGTCTGTCCATCCCTGGCACTGAGCTGAGCTCTGCTGTCCCCACTTTGCCATCTCCTGCCTTCCTCTTGGTCTAACCTGTACCTTTTATCTGTTATTTGTAGAGAATGGCCAGTTTAACAGTGTAGAGCTTTCATCTGGGATTCAGCTGGGATTTCTGTGGCCAGGAGGAGCCCTGAGGATGAGACCAGAGCATCCCTGGAGCACCATGAGCCACCTGCTGCCTCGGCCAGTACCCTTCTCTGAAATGTGTTTGTAGAGTCTGTCTGTCTGCTCTTTCCAAATGCTGAAGTGTCTGTCAGCTGGGAGAACGTTGATTATGGAGAGGGTTTTGTTTTTCAATCTGCTTTTCTGTGAGCTAATGTATCCCTGGGCTTTCTGAGGCATTAGTGTCCCACCTCTTTCCTGCTGCTTAGCTGGCAAAATTAACTGCAGTGATGTGAGGACAACGTGGTCACCTCCATAGTCACTGAAGCAGCTTTCCTGGGGGAGGTGTGTTACCAGATCACATCCCAGTTACTTTCCTTTTTTAAATCCAGTTACTGTTATCATATGATTTCCCTTTCATGACTGTGGATTTGAATCCCCCCATCTGACCCTGTTCCTTCTCTCTGGGAAGGCTTTTGCAGGGGGTAGAGAGCACAAGGCACTCCTCAGGTCAGCAGATCCTGCAGCACATCTCCAGTGAGGGGCAGAATAAAAGCTCCCATCACTAACAGCATAGCTACGAGTGCTGTTGGATCTGATTCTAAGCCCTGCACCCTCATCCTCCCTCTCCATTTTTTCCTGGGTTTTATGGACACTTTTAGCAATGAAAACAGAAAACCAGAGCATAACTTTGTTCCATGTCCAGTGTGGACACACGTGCAGTGTCTGCAAGAAGCACAGGATTTTTACCAGCTGTCTTTTTAACTTACCAAATTTTAAGCCCACAACATGATGGTTTTTTTTCTTAATCTTGCCTCTGAATAAGCTGTGAATGTTCCCAGTGTCTAATGCTGCCTTTTATAGAGTTAAAGCTGCTTTAGTATTTAATGTGTGGATGGTGAAACTCCCCCCATGGCAGGGGAAGCAATACCCCAAATTTACTTCTTTTGGGTTTTTTTTTCTCTCTGAGTCTTGTGTTTTGCCAAACTCCGTTTTACCACACTCCTGCTCTTGCCCTAAGGGCAAAATCCTCAGGTTGGGTGAAGAAAGGAGCATTCAGATCCCAAGTAGGAGGCTGTTCTGCACTTGGGTGTTTCCAGTTGACTCCAGAATTTATTTGAGCAGTTTCTGGGACACAGGTTGCTTATTTTAAAGTTGTAAATAAATGTTGGTCTTGCCCAGAGTAGGGATCTGTGCTTGAGGAACTCAGCAGCCCTGAAGCCTGAGGTTTACCTGGGGATTTTGAGCTCAAACCTGGTTGTTTTAAACACTCCCAGAGCTTTAATTTGATTGATGCTGAGATGGAGAGGGCCATGGGAAGGCCCAGGCACTAATCCTGACCCCTTAGGATTTCTGGGGAGCAGAAGTGAGTGCTGAGCTAAAGCAATTGCACCACGGGGGTGAAATTCAGGGGGTAGGAGACTTCTATTAGTTTTGGTCCTCAGGCTGTTCCTCCCAGGACACAGATTTCCTGCAGCCTTCTGCAAAAGCAATGCCGTCCATGCTTTGGTTTTAAATGCTCCAGTGCATAGAAAAAGCTAGAAAAAAAAAGAAGGGAAAACACTGAAGGAATCAATTCCCAGCCTGTTGCATGGTTCTACTCCCTGTCCCTCTCCAGAAATGCTCTAAACGCACAAACCTGCTCCTGCTGGGAAACCTTCTGCTCCCTGGGGCAAAAGGAGTTAGAAAAGTACTGTAGTCACACAATATGCTATTGTGACTTCTTAAGAAGTTAATTATATTTGTATCTTTGAGTAGTTAATGGTTGTAAGGAGATAAATACATATATATATATATATATATATATGTTACCTGCCAGGGTTGGTTGAATGTAGCTGCTAATGTGTTGGCAGTTGTAATTGCTGCTAAAAAGCAGGTTTGCAGTTTTGGGTCATGGACTTGGGGGTCCCTTCTTCCTGTTGAGGGGGTCCTTGCTTTGGCCATGCTCTGCTGGGTCATGGGGTGCAGTTTCTCGGCCCTGATTAAAGCCAAACCATCACCTTTTCCTCCTCTTTCCTTGATGTTTCACCTTTCAGGAGGTAAAAAAAACAACCCAGGCACCTAGAGCAGAGCAGCAGCAGATTTGTGACCCATCATTACTGCCCCTCAAGGAGATCATAACTGACAGGACAGGCCCTGGGGTCCTGCCAAGCCCAGTGAGCCCCACGCATCTCCCCAGCTTGCTTGGCTTCAGTGCCAGTTAGTTCCTTGAAATCACCTGATTTCCTTGGCACCAGAATAGCCCAGAATAAACAACCATTGCACAAGGCACCCGGGCTGAGGCTTGGTGGTGGCTGGTGCTGGTGCCCTGGGCTGGGCAGGCAGAGGAGGGGAGCCTGGAGTTGTGACCATGGGCTTGACGCCCCATGAGCGGGGCTTTTTCTCCAGTTCTCTGCCTTTCTCTCCCTTTGTCAGCAGAGGTGGTGGGTTGGTGGTGGTTGGCACCTCCAGTGAGCAGTGGCAGGGCCACCCGTGGGGCTACGTCACCGCCCCTGAGCTGTCGTCCAGCTGCTGGCTGCCCTGTCAGCGTTCTGGGGTTGGTTTAGAGCAAAATGATCTCTCGGGCAAAACCTGTTCACCTGGGCAAAATTGGAAAGCAAAGGAGAAGGCTTCAAACCAGCCCTGGCTAGCTGGAGTTTGTGTACTCTGGCTGTGACGTTAGAGCTGCCAGCTTGGTGCAGTGGCCCCTTCCCAGCAGCTCTGTGCTGAGGGACTGGGAAGCCTTGGGAGGAGGAGAAACCACCCCAGTGCTTCCAGGAACTGCCCTGTGGCCCAAACCCTCATCCCGTGCTCCTCTGGGTGCCACCTCCACCTCTCCTGCTGCTCCTCTGGCTCTGAAGGCCATTTGCAATCTGATGTTGAGGGAGATGGATGTTATACATCTGCTTGCAGAGTTGCTGCCTTACTGCTTTCTAATTTGGTTTTGGTTTTTAGATTTCAAACAGAAATGCAACGTTTGTAAAGTCGTGCTGTACGTGTTGTGCTCTGTGTACTCAGGCATAAATATCCCCTGAGCATTTATTTACAATAAAGAGATTTTAAGCAACAGATTGTAGTTGCTTCTCTTGCTTTCCCTTGCTGGTTGCTGCAACTCTCTGTTGTTTGCTGGGTGTGTGAGATAGTTGTGAATGCAGGGAGACTGTGTTGTGTGCTTGGAGGAAGAGAGTGGAGGAGGGCAGGAGTGCCTGGCTTTTGGGAAATGGGCTGGGAATGGTGAATTCTGCACCCCCAACAATTTCAAGGGTGTTTTACTATTGAAAATCAGAGGTGTTCTGGTTTTCTGTGGAGCTGTTGGGGTAGGAAAATGTTTGGTTTTGGTTGGTTGGGATTTTTTTTAAAGCACATCTTTCTAGAAAAAAGCTCAAGAGTAGCAACTGTTGTGAATTATTATTATTTAGTCCCAAAGGGACTCATCAGCAAAAGCCTGAAGAGCAACAACCTTGGATGTGGTCAAGAAAAACATTTTTTATCCCATTTATCCCACTGCAAGCTGCAAGTTGAGATGGTCTTAGGGGTGTTCAGCAGCTGGAGGAGCAGGAGGTGTTTTTTTGCCATGGCTGGTGCTCATGGCTGAGCTGTGCAGGTGTTAAATAACCTCCTAGGTTCTGCTGCTGGGTTTTTTTTGGCACATAAATTGCCTTGTTCTGAGTCACCTGGAACACAAAAAATTCTCTGTTTGTGTTTGAGATTAGCTGGATTCTTGTAAATAGCTAGTGGAGGTTGGTCCCTGCTCCTGGGGGGGAGTGTTTGACTGAGACAGAGTTAAATGTGGTTTACTGTGCTTTGGCAAGGATTGGGGTGACCTTTGGGAAGATGGCATCCCCCTGGGGTAGGGATGTGGTCAATGTTTAGGGCAAAACCTCTCAAGATAGAGCAGAACAACCCCATAGCTGTGAGAAGCACAACTGGGGGTTCTTGGTGGTGGTTTGATCCTGGGTGAAGCTGTGCAGCCAAAGTGCATGAGGAGGAAATGGTCCCAGCTTCTGCCAAAACTCTTATTACTGGAAAATAGCTGGAGCTGGGAACAGCTTTCAGTGGGATGAAGGGCAGCTGGGTTCCCATCGTGGACCAGCTCTGAGTGATGCTCTTGTGTACTGCTGAGCTCCAGCTGGTGTTGCTTTAATGGGATTAGCTGGAACTGGTTGAAGAAACCATATTTTTAAGGTGGTCATAGACTTTTGAAGTCAAAAGGCAGAAGCTGCTGGCTGACATCCCTCAGGGTGAAGCCCTCCTCTTGGGGAGGACTCCCCCATAGTGTGCCTGAGGTCCCTGGGCATCTCCTGGGGACTGGCACTGGCCGGGTGCTGTTGCTGCAGGGTCAAATGGGCAGCCTCCTGCGCTGGGAGGATCATTTCAACAAAAGACTTGGCAGCTCCAGGCAGAAAACAAACAATTTCAACATCTGCTTGGGTTGCATTTGCTTCTCTAGTGTTTTGCTTTGTGGGTTGGATAAGCGACTTCCTTTGTGCTCAAGGAGGGAGTTAATGATTTATGGGTCAACTGGCTCAACTCTGGTTTCTGCAGAATTCAATCTTATCTTCACTGAGCCATAGCTGAGCGTGTAAAAGCCTGTGGTGGCTCCTCCTGTGGGGACTGGGGACTGGAGGGAGGACAGTCATCACTTTGTCCTGCAGGAGCTGAACACTCCAGGTCTCTCCATCTGCTGCTGCCAGACCTCCAGGTAGGACAACTTTGAGCAAGACCAGCTTTAGGTGATGTTGCTCCTGGGAGCTCTCCTGCAACTCCACCAGGCACAAAGATTAGTAAATTAAATCAAATTAAGCCAAGAGCTGTAACAAGGATCAAAGGAAAGCCAGAGGAATGAAATGGGGCACAGGGGCGTTAGGGTTAGGGCACAAAGCCTAAAGAAGGGTTCATTCCCAGGAGGAAGGTAGGCACTTGGAGATACAGAATGTTGGGAGGATTTAGGGTCATGAATAATCCTGGATGACAGAGAGGACTCTTGCTGATCTCTATGTGTTCCAGGTTAGTCCAAATTGCACTTAAATTCCACTTTATAAAGCAATTCAGTCTCCTTGAATTACTTGTGTGCTTTATAGCTTTACTCAATGTTGTTTGGTTGTTTTTTTCACAAAGCCAATGTATCTTTTTGATTAGATGCTTCTTTCTCTCTCTGCAGATAATTTATTGTTAGGGAACTGTACAGGCTCCAGCAGAATTTCATTTGACTGTGAATTTGTTTCCAAGAGATTTATTACAAAAGCAAAGTGTTTCTCCCAAAAGCTAAGTTTCAGGGGACTTTTTCCTGAAAGCATCAATAAACTCAAGGCCCTGCAGCTCTTAATTTGGCTGTGAGGAGCTGTGCTGTCAATTAAATGTTCATTGAAAGCTGCATTCTTAAACATGCAAATAAAGGAGATTTATGGAGCAAATCCTACAGTAATCACTTAAATCTACGGTCTGTTGTCCTGTTTATGTTGTATTTTTCACATCCCTAGCTCTGGTCTTCTGGAGCCAGCCTTCCTCACCCAAATCCAGCCCTGCCCCAGCAGCCCAGCTCCTCTGTGCTGGGTCTTGGTCCTTTTGGCTGGAGAGGAGCTGTCAGAGGAGCTGCTCTGCTCTCCTGCAGGGTTGCCATGGCAGCTTCTGGTCCCCAGCCACTGCTGTAGGAGCTGCCTGGGGATAGAGAGCTGAGACCTGTCTGGACAAGCTGTGGTTATCCTGAGTGTAAATACTCCTGTGCTGTTTTTACAGGTATTTGGCCTGGAAAAAAAAATGTGGTAACTTCTGTGGACTCTCCAGGCAGCAAGGCTGGAATAAAGAAAGATGCCAACTCCTGAGCCAGGGAGGCAGAGGGATCGTGCAGCTCTCCTTGGGTTAATTCTCACCTCTGCTCTTGTTGTGGCTGTCCAGGGTAAGTGAATATTAGGAGAGAGTGAATCTTTTGGGATAAACTCAGATTCCTGAAAGGAAAACCTTCTTCTGAGGTTTTGCAACACTTGGATCCTTCTCTTTTCCTTGTTGCTTTTGCATTTTGAGAAGGCTGTGGTCATAATATTTGTGGTCAGAGTTGTGGGTTTTTTTGTGGTCAGAATCCATCTTCCTTTGCCTTTTTTTTTCCTTATCTGTGTAAAACAGACATAAAATAATTCCAGCTGAAAAAGGTGGAATGGTTTATACTAACTGGGGAGAGGAAATTGTTCATCTGGACTTTGTGACCAGCTTTTGACACTGCTGGATGAAGCGAGAGGAGCAGACAGGACCTGGGTAGCCACAGCCATCCCCAGTCACAGACTGGGCTCCTCCTCTTTGTTTCTAGCTTTGTCATAGAATCAGAGAATGGTGGGGGTTGGAAGGGACCTCTGGAGATCAAGTCCTGGACATCATCCAGACCACCCAGGAACAGATCCAGGCCAGTCTGGAAAATTCCTAGGGAGTTTCAAGGTCACTGGAGCATCCTTCCCTGGACTTTCAGAGTAAAACAATGGCATCCTGGGATGCATTAGGAGAAGTGTGGCCAGCAGGTCAAGGGAGGTTCTCCTCCCCCTCTACTCTGCACTGGTGAGACCCCACCTCGAGTACTGTGTCCAGTGCTGGGCACCCTAGTTTGGAAAAGACCGAGATTTACTGGAGAGAGTCCAGCTCAGGGCACTAAGATACTGAAGGGAGTGGAGATCTCCCTGCTGAGGAGAGGCTGAGAGAGCTGGGGCTCTTTAGCCTGGAGGAGACTGAGGGGGGAGCCCATCAGTGTCTGTCAATATGTTAAGGGTGAGTGTAGGGAGGATGGAGCCAGACTCTGCTCAGTGCCATCCAGTGACAGGACAAGAGGCAATGGGAGTCAGTTGGAGCACAAGAGGTTGAGGGGAAACACAAGGAAAAACTTTGTCCCAGGGAGGGTGCCAGAGCCTGGCAGGGGCTGCCCAGGGAGGTTGTGGAATCTCCTGCTCTGGAGACATTCCAGACCCTCCTGGATGTGTTCCTGGGTGACTTGGTCTAGGTGCCCCTGCTCTGGCAGGGGGGTTGCACTAGATGATCTTCTAGCTCCCTTCCAACCAGACACTCTGTGATTCTGTGAAAACCAGGCTTGAAGCCTCACTGCTTTTCTCTCCCAGTGCCTTTCTGAGGGGATCTCTGTTGGTAGGTGCCTGCAATGCTCCCCCACGCCTGGTGTCTGCAGAACTCAAAGGGCAGTACTACGGGGTGAACTATTTCCGCAGCCGGGACTCAGTGGAGTACGTGTGCAGGCCGGGCTACGTCAGGAACGCCAACACCCGCAACGTCCTGATCTGTGGCAGGGATGGGGAGTGGCACGGGTCGAGAGACTTCTGTATCCGTGAGTGTCCTGTGGGGTGACCCTGGGGTTGTGTTTTCATGGCTGGTGCTTCTTGGCTGGTTTGATTGAGGCCCAAAGGCACTGTGAGATGATGCGGAGCGCTGGTGGAGTTTCACTGAGTTCTAGAATCAGAGAATGGCTTGGGCTGGAAGGGACCTCCAAAGGGCATCTAGTGCAGCCCCCTGCAGGGACCAGGGACACCCTCAACTAGACCAGGCTGCTCAGAGCCTTGGCCAACCTCACCTGGAATATCTCCAGAGATGGTGCCCAACCACCTCCCTGGGGAGCCTGTTCCACTGATCCACCACCCTCAAGGGAAAAAACTTCTTCCTGATATCCAGTCTAAATCTCCTCTTCTCTAATTTAAACCCCTTGCCCCTCGTCCTTTCACTAGAGGCTCTTGGAAACAGCCCCTCTGCAGCCTTCCTGGAGCCCCTTCAGGTACTGGAAGATCACTCGTAGGTCTCCCCAGAGCCTTCTCTTCTCCAGGCTGAACAATCCCAGCTCCCTCAGCCTGTCCTCATAGCAGAGCTGTTCCAGCCCCCTGATCATCTTCATGGCCCTCCTCTGGCCCCTGCTCCATCAGGACCATGTCTTTCCTGTGTTGAGGGCTCCTGGTGGTGATGGCAAGAGCTGGGCTCTGCTCTGATGCTGTCTGTGCTTGGTGGCTGACTCAGAAGGATGTTCTGGTCAGGTGCTTTGTAACATTCAGGTCACAAGTTATTTCAGACTTGCTGCAGGAGAATCCTTGAGCTGTGACCAAATGCTTGCTTGCCAGGGTTACTACAGCCCCCCACATTGGCTGCAGGGCATGCTGCAAGTCTTAACAGTGTCAGGAATGATGGAATAATTTAGGGTTGGAGGGAAGAATCATAGAATGTATTGGGTTGGAAGGGACCTCCAAAGGTCATCTAGTCCAAACCCCAGTCTGGAGGTCTTTGATCCATCCCCTTGCTCTGTACTGGAGGACTCATTCCCTTTCCTGCTGCAGTTTCCTGATTCTTCAGGAGTCTGAAATAGGAACTAACCCTGCTCCTGTTGTCCCCCAGAGAAGCCGTGCAACTTGCCTAGAGAGCCAGACAATGGCAGACTGGTCCTGACAGAAACATTGCAATTCGGTTCATCAGTGAACTTCACCTGCAACCCTGGGTAAGCCAGGAGCACTCAGGGCACACACAGGTTCTCTGCTTCCCTGGTGGCTTTTCTCTCATCTTTATTAAAGCCTGTCCTGTCTGTGGCCTTACCAGTGTAGGCAACTGTAGACTGGGGTGGAAATCTCTTTTAAGCTTTCCTTTGAGAGCTTTAAGACTGATTGAGTTTTATATGTTGTATTTGTAGCAACTCTTCCTGAACTTGAGTTCACTCTCCTGGCCCTTTCTAAGCCAGTTCCAATATTTCAGTTTCTTTTTTTCAAACAAGACATCAATACTGAACTTGGAGCTGTGGTGATAGCTATAGCTGGCAGATAACATAGATGTTGTTCCTGAGAAACCATGTAGGGTTTTTATTTAAAAAATGCTTTTGTCAAAAGCTATTTTTTTTTTTGAAAAAAAATGGCAGTTTTGATAAACTTCTGATCAGCTGTAATTATGATGAAGAGGCCAAAACCATCCTGATGGTCAAGTAATTCCCTCTCACCTATTCCACACAGGTACAGGCTGGTTGGAAAGTCTCAAATTCGCTGTGTGATTATAAATGGGCTTGTTACATGGGATGGAGATGTTCCCATCTGTCAGGGTGAGTTCCCTAATTGATCCACTGCTGAAGTGGTAACTGGGGAGGGACACAGAAGCAATTGTGTTGTCCTGCCGAGGATTTCAACAGCTCGATGTGTGGTGGAGTCTGGAGAGACTTTTTTTTTTCTTTGTGTTTTCCTTTCTGCACCATTCTGCAGGAGAAATTATTCACTGTCTGGGAGGAGGGCATCTGCACATAAGTCTGGTCTGTCCCAAATTCACTCCGTGCCTGGGGCAGAGCTCTGCTGCCTGTGGGCTGAGGGATGTGCAGCTTCAAGACCTGCCCTTCATTTCAGACCCTCCTGACACCTCATCTTTCAAATTATTTTTTTTTTTGAGACCTTTGGTTCCAAATGAATGAAGTTCTTTTTCTCTTGTTCTCCCTTCCCTCTACCATTTCTCCCCCCTCTCCCCTCCTAGCAATACCTTGTTTACCCCCTCCCAGAATCACTAACGGGGAGCACAATGGAGCAGACAAAGAGAGCTTTGAGTATGGAGCATCCGTCACTTACAGGTGCCACAGCCCCAGGAGGGGAGAGAAACCTTTCTCACTGGTGGGAGATGCCTCTATTTTCTGTACAACCCTCGATAACATCAACGGTGTCTGGAACAAGCCAGCCCCACAGTGCAAAGGTGAGCTGCTCTCATGCACCAGGAGAAGTGCTCGTGAGCTTGCCAGGTACAGCAACAGCTCCAGCTGCAGCTTTCCTTAATGCCCAGTCTGCCCCTCCCCTGGAGCAGCTGGAATCCAGCCCCTCTGGTTCTGTCACTAATGGCCTGTGACCAGAGCCCAGCACCAGCCTCTCTGCACTCTCTTTCTGGTAGAGAGTGATGAGGGCTCCCCTCAGCCTCCTCTTCCTCACACTAAAAGTCCCAGCTCCTTCAATCTCCATCAGATTTATTCCCCAGGCCCTTCCCCAGCTCCATTCCCTCCTCTGTACTTGCTCCAGCACCTCCACATCTCTCTTGAGTTGAAGTGCCCCAAACTGGACACAACACTCCAGGTGTGGCCTGTGGTACCCACTGTGGTACCTGCTGCCTCCCCTGTGTTCCTTTTACACTCCACTTGATAGCCTGAAATCAAAAGATGCTGCCACATGCTGCAAGGGAGATCAAAAATCTCCCTCCAGCCAGCTGCCCTGTGTCCATCTCAAGCCTTTTTGGTGAAGGATGTTTGTTGGTGAAGGATGGGTGTTTGTTTGTTGGTGAAGGATGGGTGTTTGTTTGTTGGTGAAGGATGGGTGTTTGTTTGTTGGTGAAGGATGGGTGTTTGTTTGTTGGTGAAGGATGTTTTGAAGACCCTTGTTCCCCCCCCTCCACCCCTGAGCACATCTGCTGCTTTCCTAAGTGCATTTCCCCAATGCAGTGGTTAACTGTGAGCACCCAACCCTCAAGAATGGGAACCTGCTGAGTGGCTACCAGGCTGCCTACACCTACCAGGACTCTGTCATGTTCGAGTGTAATTTCCGCTACACCCTCAACGGCAGCGACACGGCCACGTGTGGAGAGAACGGCCTCTGGGAGCCCCCCCCACCACTCTGTCAGCTCAGTAAGTGCAGGGCTCCCAGTGCTGCTAGCCCAGCAGTTTTGCTTCAGGGGTTTCCAACCATTTAAGAAGGCATTAGGCTCTGAAAGTGATGGCTGAAAGGTTGAAATTCTTATTATTTTATTAATAATAAATATTTTAAATTAAATTTATTTTATTTTTTTATTAAATTTATTTCACTTTTAAATTTAATTTAAATTTTTTTATTACATTTATTTTTTTTTTACATTTTTTTCTATTAAACTTTAAGGTGCCTTGAGGAATTTTTTGCCTTGGGGCCACAGAGCCTAAAGCCCTATCCCCTTCAAGCTGGCCAGTGTTTCTCAGTAGACTTCCAAGGGACTATAAATTACCCTTTCCATATTTAATGTGTTTAAGGCTTGTTGGTAAAGCCTCCGACAGTATAAACTGTATTACATAACAGTGGAAATTACCAAGTAGTCTGAAATTATTCCTGTGCTTTCATGTTGCCTCCTTTGTGTTCATGCTGTGGTGTGACCAAAGACAACTCAGCTCATCTCAGCAAGAACTCAAGATTTTTACCCCAATTATGGGCCTCACTGATGCATCACTGCCTTGTGTCCTTACACTGGCATTTCATCCCTAGGTAGCTGTGAAGACCCTCCAGATGTGTTCAATGCTGTCAAAGCAAGACTTGCTGGCAATCTGTTCCCCGTGGACACTGTTGTTACCTACGAGTGCAGGGAGGGCTACCAGTTCAGCCAGGGAGAAACCACTCAGCACATCAAGTGCCTGTCAGATTTTACATGGTCTGAAACTCCACAGCCTTGTGCAAGTAAGTGCACGTTCCTTTCACTTTCTTCCCCTCGTGATTTGGCAAAGTGAGTGCTGAAGGAAGAAGCTGCACGTGGTCTGCTGTGGAAGGGGGCTCTGGGTGCCCAGCGTGACCTGTCTCTGCTCTTTGCTGTGACTTGAACTCAGATTTATTCCCCAGCCCTGGAGCTTTCTCAGCTGTATTTACCAGCTCTGCCTTCTAGTGCTTTGAACCCCTGGAGCATTGAGATCCCCGTGCTCTGTCCAAGGGGAGGCTGCAGTTGCTGAGTCCCTTGCAAACACCCCGTGCCCAGAGATGGTGCTGGGGCAGAGTTAGTGCTGTGTTGTGTCTTTGTCTTACAAAGTGCTGGTGGCTCTCTTTGAAATGCAGCTGCTGTCACCCAGCTGCCTCTGCCGTGGCTTCACACTTGCTAACTTTTGCTGTTTCTCAGGAATTCCCTGCCCAAATCCAGACATCAGGAACGGACATCCCTCACATCTGTGGGAAGGGAAAGACAAATATGTGTATGGAGACAGCCTGACAGTGAGGTGTAATGATGGCTATGCTTTCAGAGGTCACAGCAGTAGCATTGTCCTTCACTGCACCAGTGATGGTAGCTGGGATCCACCAGTACCAGAGTGCATTCAAGGTGGGTGAGAGCTGATGAAGCTCGTTGGCTTGGTGACTGTTTCTTTTTGACTGTAGAAGTTTGGGTCTCTCTGTGCCGTGTATTTGCCCACTGACATTCACAGAAAAATCTTCATGAAGCCTTCAATAATGGTAGTAGTAGCCAAGGAGAATTTTGCTCCCTGTATCCTTTCCAGGTCCCCTCCCTTCTGTGTTAACTTGGAAGAAATAGGCAGCAAACAAAAAGCCCAGATGGATCCTTATGTTGCCTGAGGATTTCTGTGGAAAAATCCCAGGGGTGTGGGTTTGGCATGGGGCTGAGCTAGTGTCTGTGAGGTGGGATGCAAAAGGTTGGTTGTTGGTAGCTTTGAGAACCTTAGGAAGTTCCTAAGAAGCCTGGGAGACATTTATCCAGCTGGAAGGGGATGTGGTTTGTGCTTTGCACAGCAGCTGGGCTGGTTTGCTGAAGTGAGGCTTGCGAGCAGAGGATGTTCTCAGTGCGTTTCCCCTCTTAGAAGAAAATGCAACAGCATAAATAACTGACACTGCTGAAACTAATAAACACTGGGGCCATGTCAGCGAGCTGCTGGAAGCAGTCTGAGCCCAAAACTCAGAGAAACCCATCTGACTCTGGTGGTGCCAGTTGGACATGGACCCAGCTCTGCATCTTGTGCCTTTCCCAACAGTAGAACCTGACTGTAGAAGCAGAAACTCCTTTACAATTACAATGGAGGCACTGAGACCTGCATCTGGATGATTGTCACCTTTTTTTCCCAAGGTTCAGATGTTCTTGGTAACAATTTTCTCCACAGAAAACACCTTCCCTGGAGTTCTGTCTGAAAATATAAGCCATCCTTTATTTTCTACTGTTTCTAGAACCTCGTTGCCCAAAACCAGATATTACTCATGGAAGAGAGGTTTATAAAAACCAAAATGGCTATATAGTTGGGACACGACTGAGTCTGGAATGTGACACAGGCTATATCCTCAGGGGCTGGGACTCAACTGAGTGTCAGGCTGATGGCATCTGGAATCCCCCCTTACCATTCTGTGATAAAGGTACGTGTGGCACAGTGCAGAGAAGAAACCTTGTGCCATCTGTGTTCAGAAAGGACAGCCAGTGGGTGACCTGCCCTCAGCATCTACTGCTGGGGAATGGGACAGTGATCACCAGCTCTGAAGCATTGACATGTCCTCTACTAGAGGTAAGTCCTAGGTGGGAGCTGAGCAAGAGGTGGGAGGTTTGAGCTGATGCAAGAGGCAAGAAGCCAAGGAGCAACTTCATGTGAATTTGCTGTGCTAAATATGTGAAGTTAACTCTTGTACGGAATTCCCAGAAGTTATTTCAGTTATCACCTGAACATGATAATTGTGCATTTCTTGTCTTACCAACTCCCTTTATTCCACAGCCTGTGGTCCCCCTCCCAAAATCACCCATGGGAAGCACTCTAGCTCAGGGCCGAAGTTTCCCTATGGCACAAAGGTGACCTACAGCTGCGTCGAGGGGCTGTC
>VYZU01025787.1:5607-35240 GCA_013401355.1 Ceyx cyanopectus | reverse complement strand
TGGCTCCACTTACTCTTTATTAAGCACATCTGGTATTTAGTAACAGTGTAAGTAGCAGGAGTTTTTCTGGCGTGCAAATGAGATTATCCAACGTTGCCATGCAGTATGGAAACTCCTCAGGGAAGCCAGGGAACTGTGTGGAGATACAAGACTTTCTTGTCAGCCAGGCACCCGGCCAGAATAGTTAAAAAATGTGGATTGGCACAGAGCTGTTGCCACGCAAACACTTCTGGAAATTTCTGCGCTGGGGTCTGCCAGCTCCTTCATATGTAACATGAGTTTTGTCTTCCTCAGCAGCCTGGCTGAAGCCTGAGCACTCCTGTACATTTAAAAAATAAAAAAAAAATAAATTAAAAATTAAATCCAAGGCAGCCTTTCAGTCCCATTTCCAGCACGCCACTGCCAAGCTCAGAATTTTACTGAATTAGGGGGAATTTCCTAAAACATTAGTTTGAGCTGCACTGAGTGCAACATGTGGGAGACAACTGTGTTTCCTGGAGAAGAAAGGAGAGCTGTCTCCCTGGCTGGAGGCTGCCTAACGTCTAGCGGGGGGAAAAACAACCAGCCGTGACAAGAAAATGTTTTTTAAGACTTGGCGTGAGAAGGGAATTTTATTTATTTTGAATGCCTTTTCCAGTCTGGCCAATGTAGTGTATGAAGAGAGGGATGGTGGAGGGAAACCGGTGTTTTTGTTAGGGCCCAGAGCTCGGAGTCAGGAGGTCTGGGCTCTATTTCTGGCTCCTCTGTAGCCTTCCTGTGGGACTTGGGTGAAGCTCTTGGAGGCGAGTTCTTCCAGTCTCTGAGCGTCTCTGCAAGTTTAATGGGGGTATTGTTTACTGGTTTCATATGTGTTTGTGTGAACTCAGGCTCAGCATCCAAAATTATTAATCCTCTACGCTTCTTAAGGAGAGAACTGGGAAGGATATGAAGCAAAAAGTAAAAAAAAAAAGCAAATGTTCATATGTTGCTTAACTGTGCTTGACTCCTGCTGTTGCAAAGCACTGGCCTTTGGAGCTTGAAACTTGTTTGCTCTGTGTCTGGGGATCTCTGTGGGTGTTCCTGACAAACCCCAGTCAGTTTTGGCTCTCCCACCCCTAACAATGGGACACATGCATTTATACTGCCACTCTGTTGACTTAGTGATGGTGCCCTTGGGGCAGTTGGGGTAGATTTTAGACTTTTTTCACTGTGAAGAGAACATTGAGCGTGGAGGTTGGCTATAAGCAGCAGGGATCCATTCATCACAGCAACTTCTTAATCACAAACATATTATGCACAATTTCTATACGTCTAGTGACTGTCTCCAGCATGTGGGCTGCCCTTTCCACAGCATGGCAGGGATAAAACCTGCTGCTCAGCTACCTGGGTAAAGCTTGTTGGAAGAGCACAAAAACACCCTGCCAAGGGCTGGCTGCTGCCTGGTGGCTCCACTGTCCTCTGCAGTGAGCTTCTGATGCAACTGCTAGCCACAGGAAAAGAGCATCTTACCCAAAGAGCTGACTGGACTCCAAGCTGCATACCAGCATCAGTGGAAGAGGGGGTCTGGTGCTGCATGCCTTTGGCCACAGCAACCATCCTCACCTCCAAGAGGGGCAAGGGAGGGCACAACCAGCAGCACTGACAATGCTCTTTGGGAACGTGGGAGAGGGTTAGTCACAGTGACAAAAACAGGCATAGAAGAAAGAGGAAAACTTGGGATTTTCGTGTCTGCTGACCCACCCTTTGATAAGCCCAACTAAAAACCTCCCCATGAGTTCACTTGTGCACAAGTGAGGCTTCTTTTTAGACCAGTCTTGTCTCTGTAAACATCACTCCTGTGACTGTGGCTGTAGTGACATCCATAGCTTGCAAAAGGCATTTTGCCAGCTGGCTTATGAGTGGATACAGAAAAGTTTGCAAGGAAGTGAGGTGTGATGGAATGAGAATAACCCACAGTGCAAGGAAGGGAAGGATTACAAGAATGGGGTTAACAAGGTGTAAGACTCAGGGCAAGAGAACCTAATTTCCTCTGGGAGGCAAAGGTTAAAGAAGATAAAATGTTGGCCAGAGTGAACTGGAGTGGAGAGAAGAGCAAGGGAGAAGTGACCATCCAGAGCAAAGAAACTGTGGAGGATGATGGCCAGGAATGAGTGGGAATGACCAGGGTAAAAAAAGAGAGAAGTAGGTAAAACCTACTTCTATTTTTTAGAAGAGGGAATGCATACCAAGACAGGAGAGAATGACATAGAAAAAAAAATAAGAAAAAATAAAGAAGAGGTGGAAGGAGGAAAAATAAGAGAGAAAGAAGGGAGAAAGCAGGTGAAACAAAGAACCTCACACTGTTCTTAGGTTAATCAAGTTTATTTTTACTACTTCAGTATGGTATTCAGTATTCTCTGGAGACATTCCAGACAGACCTGGATCTGTTCCTGGGTGACTTGGTCTAGGTGACCCTGCTCTGGCAGGGGGGTTGGACTAGATGTTCTTCTAGGTCCCTTCCAACCCCTAACGTTCTGTGATGCTGTGATGGTGTTGCAATGTCCCAGAAGGCATTTTGTTTCTGCCATTCTTTTGACCACTGAGTATTCTGAGTTCCATGACTCAGTAATTAGAAGAAAAGGAAGAGAAAACAGACTCAAAATCACCCGGATGTGTCACAAGGCTTTGTCTAAAAGCCTGCTCCCTTCAATGGGAATTGTTTCTAGAAAATAGGCAAGATGCTGACATCCCCAGTGTACATGTGGCTGGCCTCAGTGTCGCCTGGGCAGGCTGTTGGGACTGAAAGATTTCTGAACCTTCCCCACCCATGGCTGCAAATGACTCTGTTCTGCTTGGGAGGGATGCTGAAGGGAGGATCCCAGCAGAATTCTCCTGCCAGCATGTCTCAAAATCCCAAAGCTGGCTCTGATCCTGCAGGATTTGAGTAGTATTTGTTGGAAGTGGAGCAACTCAGAGTGCAGGGTGGCCTAGTTCTCCACCCCACTCAATGGGAAGGCAGAAAAGCAGGAGTGGACAGTAGATTTCTGATCTGGCGCTCCTTTCCATGTTTTGGTTGTATTAACTTGGCACCTTTTATTTACTCATTGCAGTGAGATATAAACATTTTACATTCAGGAGGCAGATGGACCTGGCAAACACTGCATCAGCAAGAAATCTGAAGCATCAAAGGAGAGATTTTTTTCTCTAGACTTATATAATCCAACACCCCTTTCCAGTAGAGGGGTGGGTCACCTTAGTTAATATAAGCAAGGCATGTAACTGCAGTGTGTGTCTTAAACCACAGTTCCATGGTGTGAAAGTGCCCTGTGCTGGACCAGGACATCCCAACCATGCCCTGCCAAGCGCTGAACAAGCACAAACTTACTCTCCTGGTTGAGATATGTGTGCCAAATTCTGTCAGACGCTGTACTGAATCAGGTAACATCTGTCCTCCAGTCAGCAGAAAACTGGCATAAACACCACATCGTGTGCTCTGACTAATTTAACAGAAACATAATTGTGTGCTTATGCCAGATCTGGATCCAGCATGCACAACGAGGTGCTCCTGCAGTGCCAAAATCTCATATTAATGAAGATGGAAGCAGAGCCATGTGCATTAGCTGCATGCTCTGAATTCTTAGGAGTGGCAGCAGTTCGTGGCAGGGGTTTTTTTTCTGAACAATGATAAAAGGCCTTTTTTTTTTTTTTAAAAAAAAAAAAAAGGCTTTTTTTTTTTTTTAAAAAATAAAAAAAACCTTTTTTTTTTTTTTTTTGGTGTGACAAAATTATTTTCTTTGTTTCCAATAATCTTAGCATTTGCAAATACTGAATTGGTCCTTTTGTTTGCTGCATTCATTTAGTGCAGATTGTAGTCTCAGCACAGCTCATGTTAGGATAACCAGTTCCCCTGCTCTCCATCACTGTCATTGTTGAACACAGTTAGGCCAGCGTGTTCAAAGATGCTGAGCAAGCATAATGTTGACCACATTGCCATGAAAGTAGTTTGCCATATAAGAACTGTCACTTAAAATCAAACATTTAACTCATTTGAGATTGAAGGAAGTCTTTTTGGTCAATCAAAACACTCCCCTTGATTTGTCTTAATGTACATATCCCAGTGATGTGCCAGAATGGCCCTTGGTATTTTCTTGTTAAAGTTTCATGACCAAATTGAAGAAAAGCTTGGAATTATTTCTTTGCCTCTGGGGAAAAGCACAGGCTCTCAACATTATGCTTAACCATCTCTGCTAGTGATGATTTATTCCTGGGGCTCATAAAACATTCTGGAAAGAGTAAAATTTTTGCCTTGTGACTGTAGCATATTGCACCAAGTGTTGGGCACTTTCAAAACAATTTCCTGAGAGAACGTGAAAGGTAGATTGTGATCCAAGGGGACACATATTTCTTCTTTTCTCTCGTACTCCCAAGGCTCCTTCCCACTTCAGCTGGAAATGCAGAGCAGAACACTAATCTTGGTCGACTAAAAGGAATACTTTTTCTCATTTTGAAGAGGAAGGCAAGTCTCAAAAATGGAAGTTAAACCTGGGTAACTGTAATAACGCTTGGCACTTACATGCAGGTTTTCATCTTCTAGCCACTTTACATTAAGTAATGAATCTTCAGGACTCCCCTGTGGAGTAGATGGCTGAGTGTTATTAGGCCCCTTCTGCAAATGGGAAAATGGAGGTGGAGATGTTAAGTACCTTGCCTAAAGCCACCGAGGGATTCCGTTGCAGAGACAGGATCAGAGGTTAGAAGTTTTTGTGCTTTCAATTCCCATATCTATTGTGTCATTTAAGTACAGAGCCATAATTGAATATCGTAATGACCCAGGGGTGGAGTGGTTCCAGCTACTCAGGTCTGAGCATGGCTCCTCTGATGGTCAGACACTCCATGGCACAGCCATGTGCAACTGCCCAGAGTATGAATGCCTAATGGGTAGGTTAAAGAAATGTAAACTATCATCAATTGCCACACAGTTGTTATCATGAATAAAAGGAAAAGCATTCCCATGAATTCAGGAAAAAAATATTTCCATTTCTGCGTCCCTCAGGCAAAGGAATGCTTGTTTTTCTTTGCTAAGTGTCTGTTTCCAACAACAGTATTTCCTGCAAGTTGTTGAACCAGGTTGTTGTCACATCAAGATGCCATCAGGCATTAAAGCCAACTCTCTCACAAGATGCCAACGTGTATTTATGTGGTGTAGGATGACATCAGAAAGGAAAGGTCCATAAAATGCCCTTGATCACTAATATTTCCTTCCCTTAATGTGGAGTTGGCACAAATCCTTCCATCTACCCACTGGCTCTGACTCTGCACGTAGTGCACATATTATATCAGTTGGGAAGTGAAGTTTTATTTTGCACCTGATGGAGCCTTCATTTTGGAAAGGAATCAGAGAGTTTGGAACTGGAGCCTGAACCGCACCCCAGGTTTATTTTGTTTATACATAGGAAAAATGTGGAAATCCCCAGTTGCTGCATGAAGTGACCTGGGTAAGGATGATTCTTACACTGAAAACACAGGACTGTGTTTGCTCTGAGAACTAAAAGCTGATCTTTACTCAATCCTGTTAACTTTGTCTGAGGATTTTGTCCTTAAAAACACCTTGTTTTGCTAACTGGTAACTGGATTACAAACATCAGCCTTGCATGGACATTTGAAAGCATTGATCTTTTTGGAGTTCTCTGACTAATTCTGGCAGTACTGCAGTGAAGTAGGGTGATTAGAGTAAGAAAGATTGTGTGATAACTCCTAAGGTACATTAAATGGGTGGTCATAGATCACTGGACCATACCTTAAATGTGAGAGAGGCTGGGATGGCAATGAGCTTTTCAGGACATTGATATTTTAAAGGGGACCTGCATGCAAAATGCAGAATAGGTCCCTTTGGCCAACCCCTGCATGCATGACCCCTGGTGATCACATCCCACGATCAGAGTGCAGAGCATTTGCTGCAAAAGAGATTCTCCACATTGCATCTGATGACAGTCATATTTTTGCTAAATATAAATGTTTCCAACCGTGCAAAGTGTTTGTAAAGCACACAACACACGTCTGAGTAGAATGTGTTCTTAATCTAATGTAATATGAGCATGTGGAAAACATAATGGAAACTGTTCTCCATTCAGAATTCAAGCACAACAAACTGTAATTACATCAACATTCTAAGAACACGTTTTTCTTAAGTATTTCATTAAATATGAAGGAATATAAGCACACATGTTAAAAATTGTGCAAATATCCTATGGATTGTATAGGAAGGTCTTGGGTTCTCCTTTCATGTTGGGATTGCATCGTGATTCCATGAGGTCATCTTTGACTGCTGGCAAGGAGGACTGGGTTTACAGTTCCCTCCCTGCTATAGGCTGCAAAGGGAGGGCATGTCTGGTGCACTGACATGTATATGGGGTGTGCTAAACTGTCTCTGCTTAAGCTATTTGCCTCTTCCTTCGTTTTTTGGTTGTTGGGTTTGTTTTTTTTTTTTGAAAGGGAAATACACTATCTTCTCCATTACTTTCCTGTGAGCAAACCCAGTTAAATCCTTTGCTGGAAAAGGGAGGTTCTTTGGTCATCAGACATTTTATTTTTTCCAAATCAGAGAGAGGGTGCTAGAATTCTATTTATGTTCTCCACTGGGCTGCTTTATATTTTTATGTCCCTCCTCAGTCTCCTCTTCTCCAGGCTAAAGAGCCCCAGCTCTCTCAGCCTCTGCTCAGCAGGGAGATCTCCACTCCCTTCAGCATCTTGGTGCCCTGGGCTGGACTCTCTCCAGTAAATCTCTGTCTTTCCTGGACTGGGGTGCCCAGGTCAAATCAACACCAGGTGCTGTGCAAAGGTTGCCTTCAGCATGGCCTGGGAAAAGTGCTAAGACTGTTGTTGCCTTTTTAATCTCCAGAGGCCATGTAACTAGATTTTCCCAAAATACCAACTGAGATTTCAGGATGTCCTGTGAAGCTGACCCTCTCTGGAAATGCTGGATGACGAGGTTAATATCCTTCTCACGTCTGCCAGGAGTTAATCTAAGGACTAACATTACTGGAATATCAGATTTTATTTTAAAGTTCTGTTCCTAAAATTCCCCTTAAATTTTATCTATTAAAGAAGGAAGAGAAGGAGATGTTTGTCTGAATAGGTCCGCATCATGCTAGCTGTTGGATACAGTCTGGAATTTCTCTACTTTGTTATCTAAAGATTTTACCTGGGGCACTAACACACTTATAAACTCAGTTTTGACACCAGTCAGCTGTGAAATAAATTGGTGGAGGGCTATTGCTTACAGGCAGTAGGGTGATGATCCAGGAAGCTGCTGATCCTGGTTTTAGGGTGCAGTTAAGCACTAGAAGGGCTTTCTGTAGTAGAAAGTGTAAACCCAGGACTATATTCACTGGAGGTTACTCAGGATTTCAGAGTTCTCTTATCATCAAACCAAATGACTCCTCAGATCATTGCATGGCAATTCAGGATTCTTAGCTTTCCTGCTCAGTTCTTGTCCTGAGGTGCTGGTGCCCTCTCCAAAGGAATTGACCACTGGCTGTGGGGCTGATGGGTTTTGACTGTTAGTGATTTGCTGCCCGTCCTTCACTCTGCCTTGGTGGTGTCTACCCTGTAGAGCTGCTGTGAGGCTTCATCAATCCCCACAGAGCTCTTTGGTAGCCATAGAAGTAGAAAATGTCATCATGATTACATTAAAACCATTTTATTCCATGCTCTGTAGCCCATTTTATTTTTTTTGGTCCCATTTTTCTTGTTTCATTCTGCTGGTACATCACTTAATAAAGGAAGTGGAAGGCTCTTTTTGTATGTGCTGAACAGCCAGCCCTTTCTCAATGTGTGGCCCTCGCCTGGACTTGCCATTATTCGAGGTGTAGATGGGTTTGCACACAAGCCTGTGCACACATGTGCACGCTTGCAAAATCCCATGCTGGCTGAGCTCCAGGGCTCACCATTAGATTTCCCTTGCTCTAACTCTGCTGTACATATTCCTAGTAGATTAAAGCGGATTTTTGGGGGGATTTTTATTTATTTTTTTTTTTTAATCTGCCCTTCTATAAAAAGTGTGCTCTATTGATTTGCAGCGGAGTGAGCTGCTGTGGTTGATATGTGAGAGCTAACCCAGATAGGGATTAGCATTACATCAGCCATCAGGCGAGGGAACCTGGCGAGCTGCCAGCCTGTAAAAATGGAAGACATTTGCGTCACTGTTCCCTTGGTAATGCTTCTTGGAGCCGTGTCAGCTGTCCCCCGAGGTTGTTTCCTTAATATGTCAACAGACATTCCTGAATCTTTAATGCTGAATAGCTCTTTTTTTTTTTTCCTCTTCCAAAAACACTTAGGTGACAGAGTAGCGAACGTCTCCCGCTGCCCTGTGAGTTAAAAAATTATATACATCTGTAGATCAGGCTTAATACCTTTTTGGGGGATGGTTACAGCCAGATTGGGGTGATGCAAAAAGCACGATTGCTGGTTGTATGCACTGAGAAAAGCAGCAGCTCTGTTCAAAACCACTCATCCTCTGCCTCCAAAGCATCCCAGTGGAGAGAATGAAAGCGTCTGCGTTAGATTAGTTGCTGGAATTTGCTAATATTTAGAACAAACGGTCTGACCTTGTTTTAGGAATTCTAGTTATACACAATAAGTTCAGGTTAATGCCTGAAAGCTGCAGGGCTGTGTGTGCAGTGACCTCTAGCTTCCGGAAACCATTTGTTAGTGCCAGTTGGGAGAAATAGTCGGAGGTTTTATCCAATGACATCTTCACCTTTCTTCTTCTCCATGCACCCAGCTGTTATTTCCAACTTGGAAGAATTAAAATGCAAGTAAGGTACACTTGACCAAATTTGAGCATGTGCCCTTTCAGCTGAAAGTAAACATCCCCTATCTAAAAGACCTTTTGTTCTTAGGTGACAGTTTTCAGTTTGCTGTGCAGTTGCTGTAGTAATCAATCACAGGGTTGTAATTTAATAGTTTGGGAAGAACAAGCAAATAAGTCATTCTAAGAAATCACTTTGTGGGTAACTTAATTTTGGTCAAGGAACGTTACTGAGTGTAACTTAAAATAATTTATTGCTGTTGCATGCGTTTCAAGCAATCCACTGACCAAGATGGCCAGAGCAGAAAGTGGCTCTCCTGCTTAAAACTCAAGTTCTGCCGAGGGGACTGCAAGCTCTGTTCTTTTGCAACCTTTACCCAGTACTAAAAGGATTTCCAGATTCCTTGCTTGAGGAATTTGACCCCAGCGGTGGAATTTGCCTCCTGTGTAGCACCCCATGGAGAGCTATTTCCTTAAACTGCAGAAGGTCTGCCTGAAATGGGCAGGCAAGCAGCACTGGGGAGGGACACGATCACCCGGGTGCAAGCAGGAGCTGGACAGGGATTCCTGAGCACCCTGATCTGGCAACGTGCATCAGCAGCAAGGAAACTATAGAGTCTTTCAGCTCAAGCTTTTGCATTATGCCCATGTACGTGCACTTGGGAGGGGGAGCAATGCTCCTGCCTAAGCCCTGTGCCTGCTCATCCTTCCAGTTGCCACCTGGCTGCTCTCCAACTGGCATGGCCAGCTTCATCCTTGACAGACAGGTGACTAGGGATTCAGTTCAGTGGGGAAACGTGGGGCACGCACTGTAAAGCAGGAAAACCAGGAGAGCTGACTGTCCCCTGAGCCCCATGACATGAATCCCACACAGAAAACTATTGTTCAGCCACTTGGTCTGCACCCCAGATTGCCCAGAGCTGGCTGCTCGTTGAGGTCAGAGCCAGAGAGTGATGGGTGTTTGTTCTACCCTTGTCCTCATGCTACTGCACTGTTGGGTAAACTGGAAGAGAGAGGTGGGAAAAATGTGACTCAAAAGGGTAATCCAAAACTGGGACTGGATCATATGCTGGAGGCAGGTGGAGGGGTGTTTGGATGTTTCCAGACTGAGGGGTGTTTGGCTGTAGGTTATCAACCTGTCAAGAGAGAGGAGCATGGCCCTGGCTGAGCAGCTGGACTTGACACAGATGCCAGGAGCAGAACTGACCCCATATGTAGCTGCTTTTTCCTCTTGGCTGCTGCAAAGGCCAGAGCAGGGCTATGGTTGCCTTCTTGAGGGAGATTGTGCTGTTGGTCTCCCTGAGGGAGATGAGGTCCCCACAGCAGAGTGTGGAGGGTGAGAAGTGAAAATTTCCCTTCTCTGAGACAGAGCTTGTAACTTATCCCTTCCAGGACTGCCTCCTTCCCTCCATTCACCTGCTAGAGACCCCAGATTGATCACCAAGTGAGATGAGCCTTAAATCTTCCTTCAAAGCCCCAAACCTTCCCTATTGTCAGCCCTGTGGCTCCTCTCTGTCTATCATGTATTTCTATATATAACACAAGACTCCTGTCTGCTGAAAAGGGCATTTTCTGAGGTAAAGTTAAATATGCAGTAAAAACCTTCAGAAACAAAGCCTTGAAAACACAATTGCTCTATCCTGAGTGCTTGTGTCATTATTCAATTAGTTGAATGAAGGTCAGCTCTTGAATAGGTTTGAATGTTTATGGTGTTGTGAATGAACTGTCTTCTAGTCCCAGAAATCAGCAAGTTGTGGACTTTCATGCTGCTGAGAGCTAGGCTTTGCAAAACCTCAGTGATATCTGAATCCCTGAAACTTCTGTCACACAAGAGGACCACTTAAGAGTGGCCGAGTAGTTGCAGCTGGAGGAGGTGGGTGCCAGCTTGCCCTTGAGCTCTGCACATCCTATCAGCTTTCCAAGCATGCTTCCTCCCTGTCTCTGGGTGCAGTTCAATACTCCCTGCCTGTCTTCCCAGAGAAGACAGTGGGAACCTTGCCACTGACCTCAGTGGATTGCAGAAGTACCATTACAGCACTGACAGCAATCTACAAAGCCCCATCTAAGTTGCATTTTTGATGTCTTCATTCCATGCCTGATGCCAGGGTGAAAGGCTTCAGGGGCTCTGCTGACCAGCTTTGAAATTTAACTGTCTGAAGCAAGCAATCCTTAGAGGTTGGCACAGATTTGTCACATCATGTCCTTTCGCCTGATCTAAGCGTGCCAGCTTCACTGGAGCAGTTTGGATCCAGGGTGTTCTGAAGCAGCTCACCAAAACTGGTGGCTGGAGGACTGGGCAATATCCCTACCTCTGTTTGTGCTTCAGCAATACTCCATTAAACTAGCCCTGGATGCAAGCCTGGTGAGCTAATGTACATCCATTCCAATTTGCTAGGCTGCCTTCAGGTGCTCCCCTGGGGACTGCATTCCACAGTGATTTACTGTGCTTTTTAAACCAAATGCTTGGGATTTGGGGCAGATGTCATATGGAGTAACTTTTGCTGCTCTAAGCAGAGAAAGTCAGTGGCAGAGCAAGGCAAGACTGAACTAGGAAGGTGCAGCTTTCTGATGGTTAGCACGGGTTGCAATCTGAAGGACATCATTGCCTCGACTTCACCTGTCTCCCTCTGTGATGGAAGAGAAAATGATGCACTGGTATTAACCACCATATCTAGAGACACCTCACTGAGCAGATTTCCTTTTGTTTTCAGAGTATAGTTTGAAATGAGTCACCTACAGGTGAGTCAACTCATAACTGTCAGAGAGAAGGTGCTATGGCAGCATAGCAAAGGCTACAGCAGGACCATGAAGAAGGGTCTCACGTGTCTTTTTGTGATGCCAGAGTGTTTAGAAACTCAGGCCTGTTTTTTGGCTGCTCAGCCAGATGTTCCCATTAATAAATGGCTCATCACTGACCGTGTTTATCCACGCAAAGCAGAAGGTCTGAGTCCAGCTGTTTCTCCTAATGCAAGAAAAAAAGCCTGGTTCACCTCAGCCAGTCAGCTCCACTCAAAGTGCAGGGGAAATTCCATGAATGTCAGGGAACTTGGGTTAAAACAGTGTGTACAGAGACTTATTTGAGATTCCAGATGTTTCAAATTGTCTTTGTAAAAAAAAAAAAAAAGGTATTTGAATACTTCATCAACATTATGGAAATATTTTTTGTTTGTTTTTAACCAAAATTCATGTTTGTCCTGGACATTCTGTAGGTCTGTGCTAATGGATATCAACAGTGCTGTGACTCTGTCAGTCAGTCATAGAAACCCTGCTTGTCCTCCTGTGCCCTGACTTAGGAAATCTCTCGCTGTAGGAGACTTGGGCCAGGAAAAGGAGCAGATGAATGTTCCCTTGCGTAGCTGCAGAATGTGGGTATAGTGAATGCTTGGAAGACCAAAGGGCAGATAGCCATGCCAAATGGAAACACTCCTTATTTCTGGCTAGTCCATGCCTCATGTGAGAGTTGTATGCTGTATTTTTGGACACCTCTGACAGTAAAGAGAGTGCTCTTGAGGGCATGGGTGGGAACAGGAGGGAGGGAGGTTTCTGAACCTTAAGGACATTCACAAAGGTTGGCTGTGACAGTGTCCTGGCAGCTCAACCAGACAATATTGTGAGTTAATGGATTTATCCCAAGCGAGGCAGTGATTCTAATTGTTTCCCCTGAAAAAAAACATAGCGTGTGCTGGGTGTCACATTCATGAGGTGAGATGGTCCTCAATGAAATCTTTCAACCAGCTTGCCTAGGATAAATATAAGCAGCAGATGGCTGATGATACCAAGAAAAGCAGCTAAATAAGAGTACCATACCAATGTAGGGCAGCTATAACTGAACCAGGGCTAGACTTCAGAAGAATTAAGGGGTTGCTGACGTCTGTGGACTGAAGCTGGTATCAGGTTGTTGTTTGCTGCTTGACATGGCCATCCTCAGTGGAAAGCTGTAGTGGAGCTCTAGGTCACATTCCTGCTATGCAGGTGTTTTCCTTGGAGTGTTTTTAATGGGATCCTGTCTTATATCCCAATAATGATAATTAATTCTATACATGTTATTCCAATTTTACTTTCCCATTTCCTTCAATATACTAATACATTTCCCAGATATTTCCCCAATTAATTCCTGCAGATTCTTCTAGCTAAGACTGGTGTTCAGATCCTTGTGCTAGCCTTGGGTGTGTAGTAGGTTTTGGGGTGGCACCACGAGTGAACAACTTGTCCTGCTTTTAGGCTATTGCACAGGTGAGTGACAGACAGAGGCAGGGTGCTGATTGCCTGTGTGGAGGATGTTACCCAAAGCTGTTTCCCAGAAGGTGCAGGGTAAGAGTCATCTGACCAAATGTTGATGTCTCTATCTGATTATTCATCTTGATTCCCTTTATAGTCAATGGAGAAAAATAAGCACTTCTCGGGTGTGATTCATCTTAGTCTAAAGGAGATGTCTAAAGTAAATCAGATGATTCACACCCTAGACATGCCTATTTCTCTTCATTGAATATGAAAGGTGACTGGCTTAGATGTAGATATATAAAGCAGGGTGAGACAGATCTTACTCAAAGCATCACGTTTGAAATGGCAACCTAGAAAAATATGCAGAAATAATGTCCTTCCAGCTAGGGAGAATGCAGAGAGTACCTCATCCAACTTTTCTACAGCTTTTATCTACACCTGACATTATGAGAAGTGTGTGTAGTGTGGAAGACATGCCACAGGGGTTATTATTATTATTATATAATACATTAATTTTATTATATTTTATCATGTTGAATTCTTGAGCAGGAAGATGAGGATGTTGCTGTAGGGCTGTAATGTGGATGGGAATAGAGAAGGTTTGTGAGTGTACCCCACCCAGGAAGCCTTGGTGCAAAGGTAGCAGGCATGGTCAGTAGTTCAAGATCCAATACTGTGGAAAGGCAGCATGCTTGATGTTGCCATGGTGCATATATCTTGCACCTCACGGGGATTATTAAACACCAGTCAGGCTGAAGCAGTCTCTAAGCCTTGCCCAGAGTGATGGAGAGCTAATAGCTGAGAAAAGGAGTTTAAATTCACCCGAGGCTGTATTGTATGTTGTGGAAGAGCTTCCCCCTGCAGCCATTTTGGGCTGAATGTTGATGACACTCCTTCATATTGACTTCTGCCCTTCCATCCTCATGGATTTCTTAAGCTCTGACTGTGCTGAGTCAGTCAGTGTTTGGCTGCCCTGGGAAATCCTGCTGTTGACAGTGGTAAGCTATTGCAGTGAGCACAACAGGAATAACGAGGCCTGAAGTCGAATTAGTGCAGAGGCAGACTTTAGAGACATAAACAACCTCCTCTTCTTTTTTTTTTCCTATGGATATGTGCATTTGTGCATTATGGATGCTTTCCCACTCTGAGATATTTCTCCAAGTGGGAATATCCATCTGGATGCAGGATTTTCAAGAGGGCAATTGAGCCAGAGCCCTGCTGGTGTTGGATGGGGAAACATGATGGCTCATCAGTTTCCTCTGCTGGAAAGGTGCCACCAGCCACTGGATGGAGGGCAACCTTCTCCCAAGGTGATCCTTGTCAGGAAAGGTCATGCAGAAAGCAGCCATGGCCAGAGCAGATGTGCAGTGGCACAGTTTGTGATAGAAGTGGCACAGCAGTGTTGTAACCACGTGAACTTTAAAGGGACCGTGATCTCTGTGACATTTCTCTTGTTCCAAGGGCAGGGGGTGTTTTCCTGCAGTTAAAAACATCAAATAATTAATTTGATTATTTAAAAATAAATAAATAAATAATGTGATTATGCGGGGAAAAAAAAAGCGGTGCATGGAAGCAAGACTCTGAGATGCATTCTTCTATGTCTTTGCAATATTCTACTTCCAAGACTACCAGGCATCAATGGTGGGTCCCTCATTTGCTTCCAAACACAGCATGATGCCAGGCTCTGTGTTGGCTCAGGCTGGAAAGGCAGATTTTGGAGCTCTTGTACAATTTAACTCTGCAGTGACACACCTTAGCTGTCTGCAGCCCTTTGCTGGAGTGTTTTACTGGTTATGAGATGAGGCCAGGGATGTTGTGATGGGACATTTTTAAGCACCTAAAAGGAAAATGTCTGCATTTCACTTTGAGGTCTGACTCACAGAGGAAGACCACGCTGTAGAGCTGCAAGGTGAGAGGTTGTGGGGCTCCAGAGGTTAACAAAGTGTCTGGGGCACAAGGCAAAGGAGCAGAGAACTGGCTCTTGCCTCAGCATCCAGTCCCTAAGAGACTGAGAGCTGGCATACTGGAAAAACTGGACTGCTCCCTTCTCTTTCCCCATCAATCCTGTGTGGCAATCAAAGTGAAAGATTGGCATGTGACTTGTAGCTGCTGGTTGAAGCTCCTGCACTTGTGGCCTGGGAAGGGGCTAGCAGTGGTGTTGCAAGACCTGTGTATCACCCCCAGAGAACAATCAGCCCCGTTGATTCATACTGCTTATGGGACATGGAAGGAAAAAATAACATTTTGGCGCACGTTTTCCATCTTGTATAGGCCATTTGTGATATGAGATTGTGCTCCTTCTGTTCAACTTGGTCCCAGGAGCTTTTAGATGCTCCAGAAAGACCTTCTGCTGCTTTCTTGATCAGGTTCTCTTTGAATTTTTTTCCCCCGTTGATGAGATTTGGCTGAGAAGAATGTCACCATGACTAGAGTTACACAAGTAGTAATATGCCTGGGATTGACATAAATATGGTGTGAGGGAATCCTCAAAGTTTTCCATTAGTCCAGATCAGGAAGTTCCCCCTCAGCCCCTCTCTCAGAAAAAAAAAAAAAAAGAATAAAACCTCCCAGGTGCAACCCAAAGCATGAAGAGTAAATCAGGTTTACAAACTTCAGTTCAGTACTTGCAAACATACCAAACCAAACAATAAATATTATGGATTTATACTGGTAAGTTTATTTTGAATCCAATTGGTTTGTTTTTCACAAAAAGAATGGGAAAAAAAAAAAAAAGAGTAAAACTGAGATAATCTGGGGTGTATATCAATGCCAGGAGATTTCAACACTTGCTTTTTTAACCTTTCCCTCTGTCTCCAGTGTTTTCTTGGGCCTTTTTTTCCACAGCAGAAGCATTCCTGCTGTATTCCCTGTGGTATGGACATATGGATCTGAGAGCAATAAGCAGGTGGTGAAAGTAATGCAGGTAACTGAAATTGCTCCAGAAGCCTGGGAGGAGCACGTGTGGGGGAGAGTATTTTCTTACACACAATCCATGCTGGTGGAATGTGGCTTTTTTCCCCCAGAAATTATTACTTCATGTGATCAAGGCTTGTGCAAATGGGAGTTGACTATATATTTACTCAATGAAATGCACACCAAGATTGCATTTTAGAACATCTTTCTAACCCCTTGAGTAATGTTTACTTGTTCCCATTCCCTACCCTTTGGCTATTATCTGCTGTTTGGTGCCTCTTGTTTAATCTAACTGGCTAATGGATCATCTTTTAGTGTTACCTGACTCAGTAACTTGGTTAAAAGCCTACAGAATATGTCAATACAAGCAGGGCAGAAATGAGTGGCCAGCAAGATTGAACAGGATGGACTGGTTACAGAGACAGTCAAGTTCATCAGATAACAAACTGCTCAGTTGCCTTCTAGCTCTCCTGTAAGGGGTGTTTTATTTGTTTATTTTGACTAATTTTTAAGCTGCACCCATAAAATCCCATGGCTTTGGTCAGAAGGTGTTTGGTTCAAACTGTTGCTGGATCAGATACTCCTTATTCATATGACTTTGGGTGCATGAGTGAGTTATTTGCAAAAATATGGGTTAATTGGAGGTTCCTCCATTTTCTGATGTGCTCGAACCACTTGGAAGACATTGCAGAAAGTGACCCCAAAACTGGTTCCTGTAGCACCCAGTAAGACAAGAAGCCACTTTGTTCTTTGTAATTGCATCATAACCTGGCAAAACTGGGTCCTTAGTCTCACTGTCTTAACTTCTTCCATCAGTAATGGCATATTTCACCCTTCTGGTGAAAGTCAAGAAGGTTTTATTCAGTAACTTTATAGTACTAGGGAACCCAAACAAAAAAATAGCACTAAATTGCTTTTTTTGGTTGTTTGTTTTTTTTTTGACAGCAAATAGTTTTAGAAAAGCCTCTCTGATTTTCAGCTGGCATTAAAATTCCACATGCACTATATTAAGTGACTAATTATTTCATTCATTTTACAGCCTTCCTCTGAATGACTTAATTTCCATGAATGGATTTTAACCCTTTGGGGGTGGCAGGGAGGAAGGAATAAACTCTTAAAGCTTTGCTCTGTTTCACCACCTTCCATTTTGGAACATAAGACAGATGTTGAAAACAAGCATGGAATGTCTTTTCTGGAATTATAAACTGGTCAGTTTTGTAGTTTGATAGTCCCTGCCAGGATGTGGTAATTGTATGTGTGATTGACAGGCAGTTTCAAGGGGTTTCAAGGAAGCAAAGAAAGCCAGTGGTGCTTTAGAAAGAAAGTGTGAATGAAAGTGTTCTGACTTACAATCATATTAGTTTGGCCATCAAAATGTATTCAGTCATTCATTAAAGCTTATTCATAAAATTCATTATTCATTAAGGCACTGGGTGGGGGGGGGGGAAGAGCTGAACAGCAACAGTCATTATTTACACTAGTAATTTCATGACAGAATTAGATCATGGGACCAGATTTGCCCCTGCATTTCAGCAGTTCAGTTTCACTGACATCATGGGATAATTACCAATTTAATCGAATCTGTGGCAGAACAGAACCCAGTCCATACTGTTTCTTTAAGAGGATGCCTTGGGAGATTTCTTTGCTGTTTTATTGCTGGCTGGGTTTTAGGATGTTTTACAAATGGATAAAAAATTAAAGAAGTATGACAAATGGATCTTATCACTGTGCAATGTTCAACTGAATCACTCCATTGAGATAGTTAGTAAGAGATGGATGTGAAGAGCATTCACATTAATAATTAGTAGCTCATCTTTAAGAGGTTTTTTTCCCCCACTACCCTGACAATTTTAAAACAAACACTTTAGATTTTCAGACCTCACATAAAAGGTTCAGGGTGACAGACAGGGACAGGAACAGATCACAACAAAGCTCTTACTTTGTTAATATGATATACAGCATATAAGATCACAGTAATCAGTAATGGGAAAGAACTAGTAAATCACTGAATTCAAAGTGTGTTAGGCAATAATCATTCTTCTTCATAGCAGCCCTGAAATTCTTCTTCCTAACAGTGATTTTTAGCTGAGTCTCACTTACAGAGCAGTTCACATGAGGCTGAATGGGTGACTTAACACCTATTAATTGATGCAAAGAACTGTCTGTAGGCTTTCTGCCTAGAGGTCAATGGGAATTTTAGGCAGAATTTCTGAAACTCATATCCATTGGCATTGCTCTTCCTAGAAATCCTATGTGTTAATTTATTAGTTGAGTTCTTACTTCAAGACTGAGAGACAAGCAACTTCTTTCTGTATCAATAGACAGCAGTAAGGGAAACTAATGCTTTTAAGGCATTCTTTATCTGTACTATGATCCTGTGAGTATTGCATCCTAAATGGGGTGTGACTGGCTGAAACCACTGTCCCAGAACAGCTTCTTTTGGCTCCTTGACTTGCTCCATTTCTGGTGTGAGCTGAAGGACTCAGCCCTGAGATCTGGCACCAGCCACGTGTCACCTGAGGATGTGGAAGGTGTTGATCCATGAGTCTGCTAAATCAAGGTGGAATTATGGAGGCACAGCATGAACTTGAGCTTTTTTAGTGTCTCCTGCTTTGCTTCCTTAAAAATCCTCCTACACTGGGACCTTAGACTCTCCTTGTTGTGCAGGGTGCTGATGCAAGTCCCAGGGAAACATCCATGTGGAAAATCTGCAGCTCATGGTCATGGGGCCAGGTTCTCTAACAGAGTGGAACAGTTCCTCTGGAGTCAGTGGACTTATTCTAGCTGACAGTCTGACCTATTGAATTTCCAGTTCCTTTTGTGGCAACAACTCAGTTCATTATTTCTTCTGAATTTCTGGGGCAGGGCAAGCCAGGAAGATTTCAGACTTCTAATAGGCATTAGAATGTCTTTAGAAATTCAGACTTTGCCATTTTATCTTCTTATCTTTTTTTTTTCCAGTCTGCACAGCTGTTTCACTTTGACAAAACCCACAGTTTGCAGCAGCCCTTCCCTGGCTGACTGTTCAGAGCCTGCCCGAGCAGGCTGGGCTGTTTGAGCTCCAGAAGAGGAGGGCGGTCTGCTTGAAAGCAGGGGAGCTCCTCACTGCTGCAGTACTCCCAGAGGAGGAGGAAAAAGGTAGAAGACAGGGACCAGAAACTAGCATTGGCTACCTGTGCCAGGCTCATATTCAGTGCCAGTGTGGACCTTGGAAGTGGTGGCAAAAGAGATGATGTGGGCACATGTCACAGGCAGCTGTGAAGACTCAAAACTTTATACTACCCCAAAACACAACAGTACAGAGAAGACATCATGGGTTCATACCAGGTTCTTGATGCAAAGCTGCAGAAAATGAAAGAGGAAGCATCAGCATCAGCTGTAGCTCTGCTGTCCATTCCTTAGTCACATGGGGAATGTTACCCATTGCCATGGGCTGGGTAAGCAGGAAGCCAAAATAAGCCCATTCATGCTGCTAGCTGTGCTGGGTGATGGCTCCCATGTGGTTTTTTTGCAGCATCTGGATGTATGCTAACTGCAGACTGGAAGAACCCCATGTAAAATCCTAGAAATGTCACAGAAGCATTTCCAGTCCTCAGAAAAAAACTGACACATAGAGAAGGTATCTGCCCCACAGTTGTGTATTCAAGAAGCTAGAGAAACAATAGGTTGGTGTGCTGCCAAACTGTGCAGAAAATGGCTGACTCATGCAAGTATGCAATCTGAAAACCTGAAGTAATTAGCAGTAGATTTGTAAGTGGGGGGAAAAAAGTGCAATGAGACTGCTGAAAGAAAAGCTGTCCTCACTACTAGTAAACTACAGGAATGACTAAAGCTGGTGTAAAGCACCCAGCCAAAAACACAGCTTAGGAGGGGTGGATGCATTTAGCTCAGGAGACAGAACTGAGAAGCACAAAATAACAAAAAGCAAATGCATAAATACAAAGCAGGGAGCATCAGGGAAGACCTTTGGTGCTGTGAGAAAAACGTGCACGGGAAAGGAAAGTTTGCAGAGCGATGATGGTGCAAAAGGGCAAAAATAAAACTCTGAGCTATATGCCAGCAGCAGCACTTAGTCAGAAGAATGAATGCTAGGGAGACAGTAGGACATTACTAAATGTGTGAGCTTGCAAAGGCTTCCTTAGAGCTATGCCAAGGAGGGAATGGAACTATAACCATGCAAAGATGAATTAAAGCAATGCAATGACCCCGTGCCATTAGGCAGAGTAAATGGCAAGTCGAGTCAGTGCTGCTGGCAGCACCAAATGCTGTGCTTTCAGCTGCACCTAGTGAGTTCATCAGCACTCAGGGCTTCTCAGTTTGAAGTAAACAATTCATGCAGGCAATACAAGCAGAGCAAACAAACAAAAAAGTGCTGAGCTGTCAATATTCACTAGCATCCCTGCAATGATGCTGTGAGGAGGCATCTCAAGAAGTGTTTGAAGGGGAGGATGTCTTCTAGGCATACAGTTGCCTTCATCTATTTCCATCTTTACAACTTGTGCCTCCAGGAGTAACTACAGCATAAAAGGAAAGCATAATTGGAGCAGTAGAGTGAATGGAAAAGGAAAACTAATATCAGGGGCTACCACAAGTCACATAAGCATTAGGGATACTAAGCCAGACAACTTACCCCTTTCTGAAGACCAAAGTAACTTCCACAGAAGTTACATTTTCCCTTAGAAAAAGACATGTTCCACTTGCTAACCCATAGCTCTATTTCAGTGTCTGCAGCAGAACAGAGACACACATCCAAACATCAAAGCTAAATCTTGCAGTGCTAGAACAGAGGATATATTATTGGTGAGCATTTGAGATTGCTGCTGGCAGCCCCACATCACCTGCAGCACATGCCTCTGAAGCATTCATGCTACATTTTAGGTTGTGAACTGAAGAAAAAGGCTGACGTGGTTTATAGCTGCCACTGTACACAGCCCAGAAATATGCCAGCTGAATGTGAACCTGACAGAAATCATGTAAAGACACAGAAAGCCTCAGCCAAGCCAAGTTCCCCATTTAAAATATTTGAAAGAAATCCAGGGTGAAATAATGTGCTGCCCTCCTTTTTTTTTTCTTTTGGAAAGGCCAGAAAACAGGTGAAAACATCCCCATTTTCAAGAGTACTGGACCTGCTGGGACCAGTTGAATATACAGGAAACCACAATAAGCAGATTGCAGGGAATGGACAATTTATTTGGGAATTGCCCAGCTCTTCTCTAGAGCTACAGGCCACTGCAAAAGGAAGCCAGTAATACTCTGTCTTGGCAAAATATGACAGAGGCTAGCCAACGTCTGGTGGTCCGTTGTGGCATGTTTAGGGCAGTCAGCAGAGAAGAAGTGGAAACACACTGCTCTTCCCTCTGTCCATGGGGAGAACAGGAATGTGCATCCCCACCCCAGCTGCTTATGTGAGCTGCTCCCCAGGCTTCTGGTCAGTGGATGAATTTAAAGCTATGAAGTGCTTTAGCAGGCAGAATATCACAGGCAGTGGGAACACAGATCTGTTTGCTTGCAGTCCATCCCCAAATTGACTCCATCATCACCACAGCATCGCCACCACATGACAAAGCCAAATTAGCACTTCAAAACCCTGAAAATGTCTAAATGCCTAAGAGCGTGGAGAAAATAGATAGCATCTCTGTCCTTGAATGGAGAAACGATCTCACAGAAAGCCTGTCTCAGTCTGCTTCCCTCTTCTGATGCCTTGAGCAGTGGCATCATTAATGTGACTAGCAGTGATGAAAGGAATCACAGACAAACAGAAGAAACGTGAAAGCCAAAACCTCCCGTGAGTGATGAAATAAAGACCTCCCAGAACTACCAGCAGGAGAAGGTATTCCTATCAGACTATTTCCTCTGGACGTATCATGTTCTGGGATGCAAAGTGTTTTCTTAAGCAGATAAGTTCTTGCTCTTGTAATACAGCATTTGTGAAAACACATATTTCCATGAAACTCTCAAATGCATTAACCTGCTGTGCACAGAAGACACAGAGATAGCAAGGAATTACACACTGCAGGTCTAATTGACAGGGCACAGACTGAAGCAAAAGAAAAAGAGCAATGGCTGTGGGAATATAGATGCAATAACCCAAAAAACACATTGCTGAGGTGCTCAAGCAGAATGCAGTCATCTGTGATCATGGGTGAATGATGTGCTGACTCCAGCATCAAGCCCACTTCTAGGTGTACACATTATGACACTCTGTCATAAAAGAACAGCCCCTTCAGACATAGATGAAAACAGCTTTGCTCCCAAGGTAGTGAATAGGAAAAAAATAAAAGCTGTACATTACCTGTAAAATGTGTCAGATGTTAAGCACTTCCAATGGTACTTCAGAGGTTCACACGGGTTGTGCTCTTCATGTTTAATGCTCTGGTCTCAAATGTGACCAAAGATGCAAAACTGAAATGCTCAACTGGGACTTGTCATGCATTTGGATACTCAGGTAGGGGAAAATGTCATTTTAGCACGCGTTGGATGAGAAACACAGAGAAAGGGATGAACCCACAGCACTGAAATGCTGAAAAGTACCAATCCAAATAAGCCCACTTAGAGCTGCTCAGCAGGAGATAAATGCCCTGAAGTGAAAAAAAAAATGATAGGATGCCCACTAATCAAAAAAAGGGGCTAAGCTCCCATTAGTTTTCTTTTCAGCCTGCTCTAATAAAATAAGATTAGCTGTTTGAAAACTATTCTGAGAATGTATTTTCCAGGCCTTGTGCTGAGGCCAAGGAGTGCTTGAGGAGCTTGTGGGACAGCAGATTTAGGTGAGAAAATGATGAATAGCAAGAGATGTGTCACACTGCCACTTTCAGCCTTGGTTTGATCTGCATCATCTCTCAGGTGTTCAATGTTTATCATAATACGGAACAAGCCAGACACAGAAGTCAGAGAATGAAGTAGATAAAACCAGATGTCAGCCCCCAGTTCTACATTTCTTAGGATGACAGCAGACATCTTGCTGGATTCCAGGGCTTCGTTGGTACACATGACATGAAGCTGCTGCAGATGGGGAGCTCTGCAGGGCCTTGTCAGTCAAAGAGCAAGTAAAGGCTGGAAAGTCTGATGTCTTCTTCTGGTTACACATTTGGGTAATGAAGATATGATCTTCAGCAACCGGCTGAAAAAATAAATCCAAATGCTTGCACAACAGAAATAGCCCCCATCTCCCCCCCAAAACACCAAACACAAATAAACCAACAGCAATTAGACACAAAATAAAAGCAGGCATCAGCATTATTAGTAATCTCCACTTTTTTTTTTACTGTCATTCATGTCATTTTTCTTTGAAAAGAAACCCTCTATTTATAAAAAAAACCACTGGACATGTTAGGCAAAAATCAGTCTTATGTGACCTCACCTAAATTTTTGGACACAAAAATGCATAGTCGAAACAATTCTGGTCCCGTTTGTGTTTTTAACACTTACATTGCATTATGAACAATAAGTAACTTCCTTTACGAGTTCATGTCCATAACTGGAACAAAATGACAAGCCCACTGCTTTAGCACTGTGGTCTCCTTCCACCATCTGCTGGACTTCTTTTGTTAGTGCAGGAGGCTCTTGATTACTTGTTTTAATCTCCCTTTCTCTTATATTTTGACACTTAGGAAGTTCTGAATGAAGCATCATTGCTAGTCCTTATTGAAATGTCTCTTACCAAATGGATTGTCATTGTATTTTAGCCTGGTAATGATCACCGAGTCTAGAGCAGGCTTTTACTATAGCCCATCTGAGAACTTTATTGCAGATAGAATGAAAAGTTGGGAGTTTTCTGTCTGGCTTTTGTTTTCCAAATGTTTTTTTTGTAATGAAAAATTCTGCACCGTGATCTTGTAGAGAGGCTGGAGGGATGGGATGGCATCCAGGGGGACCTGGATAGGCTGGAGAGCTGAGCTCAGGTGAACCTCATGAGCTTCAACAAGATTAAATGCAGGGTCTTGCACCTCGGTGGGAACAACCCTCACTATAAAAGCAGGCTGGGGGATGAGGAGCTGGAAAGTAGTTATGCAGAAAGGGATTTGGGGGTGTTGGTGGCTGAGAAGCTGGCCATGAGGCAGCAGTGTGCACTGGCAGCCAAGGAGGCCAATGGCAGCCTGGGCTGCAGCAAGAGAAGTGTGGGCAGCAGCTGGAGAAAGGGGATTCTGCCCCTCTGCTCTGCTCACACCTCCCCTGGAGCCCTGCAGCCAGCTCTGGAGCCCTCAGCACAGGAGAGACATGGAGCTGATGGAGCAGGGCCAGAGGAGGCCACAGAGATGCTCAGGGGCTGGAACAGCTCTGCTGTGGGGACAGGCTGAAGGAGCTGGGGTTGTTCAGCCTGGAGAAGAGAAGGCTCTGGGGAAACCTTAGAGCACCTGCCAGTGCCTGAAGGGGCTCCAGGAAGGCTGCAGAGGGGCTGTTTCCAAGGGCCTGCAGTGAAAGGATGAGGGGGAATGGGTTGAAATGAGAGCAGAGGAGATTGAGACTGGATCTCAGGAAGAAGTTGTTTCCCTTGAGGGTGGTGGCTCAGTGGCACAGGCTCCCCAGGGAGGTGGTTGAGGCCCCATCCCTGGAGCTATTGCAGGTGAGGTTGGCCAAGGCTCTGAGCAGCCTGGACTAGTTGAGGGTGTCCCTGCTCTCTGCAGGGGGCTGCACTAGATGCCCTTTGCAGGCCCCTTCTAGCCCTAAACATTCTATCATTCTATGATCTGTACACACTATTTCTTTTAAAGCACAGATGGTCAGAGACTTCTAGAGTGGGTTTACAAATGTAACTCTGATATAAGCATGTAATATAGAAACGGTTTCCCATGAAAAGGATTGCAAGATCTCCAAACAGCTTTGCTCAGCATTCATGTGTACAGTCATTTCAGTGGAAAGCAGAAGGGGTCTAAGCTGAGGTCACATGCTTCTGGAAAATGCCATCTCTTTTTTTGAAGTAAGTAATTTTTTTACCATGTAGTGTTATGCTTCTACTGTGGAAAGTTTCAAGAATTATGCAATTCTGGATGGAAAAAAAAATAAAAAATAAAAAATAAAAAAGCTCATTTTATACAATGACAGGAGGTGGAGGTTGAAGAAGACATTGTAATTTGTAATATGTCAAGATTCTCAAAGATGTAGAGTTACTTGGTATGTCTCTGGGGGTATATATATTATGTATACCCCGAAATATATATATAATATCTATCTATCTATCTATGTGTTTGGGGTACCTACTAGAGGACAGAAACATTTCAGAAAATGATTCAGCTTCTGAATACCAAATTCCTTTAAAATTTTTCTATTGCCCAAAAGCTAGTGACTAGTTTTTGTGGTCCTGAATCTGTGTGATTATTGTGGTATGCTTCCTGAGTGTAAAAACATGGTAATAAATACCTCAGCAGTGTACTTTGAGGTTTCATTCATTATTTCCTCTAAAAAGCTTTGAATGGACTTCAGTGAAAGACTTCATAAATGTGTAAGAGACTACTCTTATACAAGACTGAGATTTAAGGGGTGAAGCAAAAAAGAAATGTTGTGACAATGTGATAAATGCCTCTTTTTTTTTTTTTATTATTCCTGTAAGGTCAGCAGGAAGAAAACCCAAGGCAGACCTGCAAGGCCAAGGTAAATTAATTAGTAACTGAAAATGTTTGTTGGTTTTGTTTTTTTTTTAATCACCCACCGACTTTCTAAGGAATTTGTAAAATTGAGGTATTTATAAAAATGAGCTGATCTGGGGGTTTGTCCTTTGATCCCACTCTATTTAAAGTATAAAGAGATTGTAACCTCTTGGAAAACCTTTTACAGCATCAGACAAGACCCTCCTCTGACTTTTAAGATACCTTGCAATCAATTAAGAAGACCCTAAATGATGTTAGGATGAGTCGGGAGTTTTGCAGAATAACTGGCAGGCTTCCACTCGGAGAGAATCACAGGGAAGATGAGAACAGGGGGAAGATTTCCCATCCCCATTAAAGACAACAGCATTAGGAGATGTTTTCAAAACACTAGGGCTGCTTCTTGCCTGATGCTTTCAAAGCTGCAGTTCTCAGCTAAACAGATGAGTTGTTTTGTGTCTTTATTTTTAGCACGGGAAATTCAAAATCAGCTTGGAAGAAGTTCTTTGAAGAGAAATGCACAAGTCAGACGGTGAAGATTGCATCTTGCCACAGCTGATTTTTCCCTTGTGAGGTTAGTCAAACCAGCAGAACCTACACTAGTGTGGAAGATGGAGAGTATTTTAAACCTGTTTTCTTTCCCTTGCTTCACACTGATATAAAACACAGTGAGAGATGGAAGGCAGAGGTGGTCTGAGCCTTTCACATTCTGATTTCCCACTGAGAAAACAATCTTATTTTCAACCAGTGCCTAACCAAATTCTTCCCTGATCTGGAAACCAAAGATAACTTCTCTGTACCTAGCAGGCTACATTTATGCTCTCATATGGGACAGCAAATTAACTTTAACTCATCCCTGGCAAATTATTCACCCAAGATGTATTTTCTGAAGCCAAGGAGCTACAAAATTCTTCATACTCTGCGTTCTCAAAAGACACTGAGTTGAAAAACCTTCACATTTGCAAAGAAAAATAACAAGGAGCTGGAAATTAAGTGAAAGCTTCCTCTCTGCCTCCTGTTCTCTCTTCTTTCTTTCCTCCCTCCCTAAAAGAAAGTGGCATTTTGCTGTATTCCCACGGAAGTGACAGCTGGATTGATCCTTATGGTTTGCTCTGGTTATATTTGGGATTTTTCTTTTTTTTTTTTTTTTAAATCTTCCTTCCTGTAGTATCACTCCCAGTAATAACACCAGAGCTTTCAAAAGACCAAAGGCTCCCAGGGTTGCAGCTGGTACATTTTTATGCAGAAGCTGCAGAGTATTTTCCTTACTACAGTAGAATCCTCTTATCTGGTTCATTATCAGCAGAATCCTCTGTATGCTAAAATCCAGAGAGAAAAAATACTCAGGCATGTACTTAGAGATAAGCTTGTGTATACATGACTTGCTGGATGAAGACCTATAGACAAAAGCTGCTGTGGAGAAACTGTGATACCATATGGACATTCTCTCAACTGTCACTTTTTTTTTCCCCATCCATATATGCTTTTCAGGCTGAAAGCTGGAGAAGCATGGATTAAATACATTTTAACAGCCCTTTTGCTTCCCTGTAGAGCCAATGGTAAAATCTATTTAAGATTTACCACCTGTCTCTGAGATCTAGTGAGTAGGGGAGCTCAAAAATGAATGCTGCAGCCTATGGCTGAGTGGAAAGCAAATGGGGTCAACAAATGGGAAAGCTGATTTTTACTGGGAAGCATTTAAATTCCATTCTGTACAGCAAATGATTTGCAGCTACATGAAGGAGATAAAAAATGACTGCAGATTTCAGTAGTGTCCTGTCAAATAGGTTAGCAAAATAAAGACATATGGCAAAGGATTATATGTAATTCTTCCCTAATTCACCTTTTCCTGACCATTCCCCTGCACTCAGTCTAAATAGAGATTTACCAGCTTAACTTCCCCTCTATATCTCACGATGTCAAACCACACAGTGTAGATTTGCAACTTCCTAAAGAATCACAGAATTATTTGGGTTGGAAGGGATCATCTTGTCCAACTGCCCTGCCACAGGCAAGGCCATCGTTCACTCAGGCAGCTTAAAACTCCATCCACCCTGATCTTGACAACTTTCAAGGATGAGTCAGCCTGTCTTTGCAGTGACAAATCCTGTCCAGTTTTACTGGACAAGTTTTATTTGTTTTGCTCTGTAAGGGTGGTGAATACCTGTGCAACTGGAATCTCTTACCTAGATATGGGTCATCTTGCATCACAATGCTGTTTTATCCTAAAGATACCTTACTGCTCCTTCCCTGGGCTCTTTTTTTCCTGTCAGATAAAGGAAGGAAGCCACATAACACATTCAGCATGAGAGGGCTCCTTCTGCAGCCTCCTCATTGCCTGCATCATTCTCTTCTTCCTTCCCTGCTCAATTATTAAATTTGTGGGGTTTTTTTTCAATTCCCACTGGGTTTTGATGTCTGTTTTCAAATGCCTGGCTTGAGACACACTGCACCCAGTCTTCCCAATTGGTCAGTAATATTTATGGGGAGCTGAATGTATTCCACCTCCCTAAGGCTAGTTTATGGTATCTCTAGAGAAGCAGGGAAGAGTGCATCCAGCATCCAGTCTGTGCTGCCTCTGCTTCTCCTAATCACTGGTGCACCTCCCTCTGTATTAACACCTCTTGAAAAAGATGGGCTCTGCTTTAGATAGTCCTTTTAGTTTTCTGTACCTTTAGCATTCTTCTCTTTCAATTCCTAAATTTGTCCAGTTAAAAAAAAAAAAAAAAAAGGGAAAAGGCAGTTACCTTTCTTCCTGTACCTTTCTTTTTACTTTCTTTTCTGTTTTTCTCCACTATCACTTGCTTTTTTTTCACCAGAAAAAGTTGCAAGGCACATATCAATGACAACAGCACCATCTTCTGTTCTGCAGAGATTAGAAGCCTTCACTTATATTTCTAAGTCCTCTGAAGATGGTTATGATTGAAAAATTTGGAGTTAGACCTGTATCTGGAGGAACTCTTCACCAGTTTCAGTGCCTGAAGAAACCTGAATGTATATGGGGAAGTATGGGTGTATGCAAAGCTGCAAAAACCAGCTCTCATAGCACTTACCTCCGTGTGTCACCTTTACATTTGTCTTTTATTATCCTTGGCTGCAAAATTTAAGATACTTTTGCTTTCCTTCCCTGAGCCTTGATACCTTGTCATTTTCTGATTTTATTTATTTATTCATTTATTTATCAACATTAGTGCTAACCTTATTCTCTACTGACAGTACTCTGCTGATTGTCACAGGGAGAAATTTGCAGCCCAAGTAGATTACAAGATACACACAGACAGGGAATCAGCTCATCATTCCACATAGGCCCCAGAAAGCCATAGATGATGTGATAAAATTTGTGTCAGTGTGAAAAAAAGGGCTGTTTGTGTATAAAAGAGGAAAATGAGGTGGGAGTTAGCAGGAAAAAAACCATGCTGCATTAAGGTGCTTACTTGAAAGTCCAATATATGTGGCCAGTTAAGACTGGCAGCACGGGTAGGGTGTGGAAATCAATGTCTTGGTATCAAATAAGAGGATGGGGAAGGGCTTTAAACACTTTAAACACGATGCTGAGCCCTGGGATGTCGCTGTTAGTCCTTCCCGTGCTCGGCCCGTGAGAGAGAACACGCAGTAGCAGCGGAGACATCTGCCACGGGGCAGACCCGCAGCCGTGCGTGTGCAGGACGCGACGCGGCACCGCACGCCCCCAGAACCACGAACTTTCCCACGCCTTCCTCCCCGGCAGCCGCACCGAGCGCGGCTCCGAGCGCCACCCTCGGCCACTCGCGGCCCAAAGCGGCCGGACCCCGCCCGCCTCCGCCTGCGCAGGCGCCGCCGCTCCGCTCTCCCCCCCGCACGATGGAGGTGGTGCTGGCCGACGCGCTGCTGGCGCGCTGCGGGGACCCGTGCGCCCTGCTGCGGACTCTCTGCGCTCCGCCGTCCGTGGAGAGCGCGGAGGCTCTGCGGCTCCTCCTGCAGCGCCTGGCGGCGGCCGGTCCGCCTCCGACGGAGGCCGAGGCGGAGGCTCTGCGGAGGGTCGCCTGGGAGGTGGCGCTGGAGCGGTGCCGGCCGCTGCTGCGCGCCGGGGAGGCGGCGGAGGGCTGCGGGGAGCGGCTGGCGCGGGCGGGGCGGGGAGCGCTGCGGTGCTGCGTGCAGCTGTGCGGGGCTCC
>VYZU01025785.1:19058-29281 GCA_013401355.1 Ceyx cyanopectus | reverse complement strand
TGTCTCTGCATCCTTAGCAGTTATAAACATTTGTTCCTTTATACAGTGGTGTTAGTTAACATTGTTAAAATCTACTACAGGCTTTCACATTCCCAGACAGAGTGGTCATTAATGGTCACTTGCTATTAACAAAGGGGAAAAAGTAATTTTCAAAAGTTATTTGAGCTTTTAAAGAATAAGTTTCATATTGGATTGGATAAGAAATGTAGATTGATTTCTAACATTTTCTTTCTGCAAAATTAGTTACCATTTACAGAAATCCATTTTGAGTTTACATTAAATATTGTATGTCCCTTCTGTCTTTGTTTTGAGCTAAAATAGGCTGCTGAGCTAGCTATGGAGATACTATATTGGTCTTTACTAATTCTTCACTGAATAAGAGCCTGATATTGCTGCTCAGAGCTAAAAAAAATCTCTCCGAAGACCTCAACATCTTTTAAAATCACTGTTCAAAATAATAAGATGCTCTGTTGCCCTTGTAACTTTGACAGATGATTAATTATAAATTTCAGGTACCATGGTTCAGATAGAAACCTAATTGTGTATTTGTGAACTGAATGTAAAAGTGCTGAATGCAGGTGCAAGCTTTGATGCCACTTTGATATCTCTTTCCAGAGGTTAAATCCTCTGTTTTTAAATATATGAATACGCACTGTCTGTTTCTCTCTAGTGGATGAATATATTTCCAAGCAAAAACATAATTCAACTTTGCTTGATGTGGTGCAGCTTTATCAGTAACTGCAAGGTAAAAAAAAAATTTAGAAGAATATATGCATTCTCTTAAAAAATCCAACAACCCTGTATATCAAAAACCCTGGTTTCTTATGGAAGACCTTTCTTAAACTTTAGAAAATATGGAAATTCACAGGTAGAACACCCTAAACAACAGCAACTCTGCCTTACATTTCTGACATCTCTTCTGTGTTACTATGCATAACACACTGATAGAATAGAGAGTATCTGAGGCACTGTGGTGTTGGTAAGTGCCATGTGGAATTTTTAGCTTGGTACCAGCTCTTTGGTTTCAAATTGTGAGCTAGTCTTTGGTCCTCATTTCATTATGCTAGAATGTATGGATTAGTAGCTTAGTTGTATTAATTTGAATTTATTTTTAGAGTTTGCCCACAGACCAGAAATTAAGCACACATTTAAAGGTTTTGTTAAAGCAGATTTTGACTTATGAAGCTGTTCCTGAATATCTCACTGTGAGTTCTGGCACCACATTGTTCACTTCAAACCATGTCTTAGTGACAGTGACTGCTGTGAAACAGTTTCAGGGTTTAGGATCAGAGCAGCCCTCTAGACATATAGCAGATGCTCTCTTTTAAACCCCCTTCCTCCCCAAAGGGGAAGAAAAAGGGAATAAGGGAGAGACATCAATTAGAAAAGGAAACTAGAACAGCTTTAATGACAGTGAAAATAATAAAAATGGAATATATACAAAAACAGTATTGAACCCAATACCCCCTGATGGCAATTACATCATCATCCTCACTGATGGTGTGAAGCAGGCAACAGGAGAGTCCTAGGCTGGGCCCCTCAGCAGATGGGAGCTGTGCTCAGGAGCTGGATTCTGTTACTAGACTAAGGAACACACAGATCAGGATCAAAGGCAGAGTGGACAGAGTCCTCCTGAGATGCTGGCCATTAAATAAGCAAGTAAGAAATCAAACAAGACAAACAAGAATGTTGAAATTTCTACTGAGGTGGGCTTGAAATAGGAGTGATATTAAATCCACCATCCTAAAGAAACACACAGCTGAAAATAATTCCATGCAGAGCAAGTATAGAACGTTTTTTAGTTAAGAATTGTGGGATATTGAAAGCCAAGAAGCTACTGGATTTTTAGAGAATGAGATCAAACAATTAAGGTCTTTTCCTGGTTTTATTTCTATCTTCAGGTTTGTGTGCAGCACATGCCTGACTCGAGGTCTGACAAGTGTGATTAATCAGAGCACTGAGATGGGTATTTTGTGTAAGATTGCTCTACAAGTGACTAAGAACAAATTCTGTAGAAACTGTTTAATGCCAGTGAGTTAGGTAAAATGCTCTTCTCTGCAGAAAAATTGATAATCTGATCCCAAGCAGTTATTCCCTGCTTCAATCATATATTTCCCATTTTTTTTTCTTGTATATAACTCAGAGGATCATGAATTACAAGTGGGGCAATGACTGCGAATCTCTACCACAGCCATATTTATTTCTTCTATCTCATCCTCACGCCCAAAGTCCATCTTCCCCTTTCTTTAGACACTAGGGAACATCTCGGAGTTAGATGCCTCTATCCTTGGAGGAGCATTATGGCCCAAAGAATAATATAGAGCACAATGCTGGTTTTAGTTCATTATATTAATACTATTCATGTATTTAGAGGATGGTGGGGTGAAGTTTGCTGTGATTTCACAAATACATTGTCAAATGGTGTTCCATGATTCACTTGCTGAAGAAAACCACCCAGGACTCAAACTCTACAAAACCTGCAGCTCCATTTTGGTCATTAGGTGTTCTTGATTTCTTGATTTCTCTTTTGTATTGAAATATTTATTTAAATATTCTAAGGAAAATAAAATGAAAGTGAAGCTTTGAGACATCATTCCTTCAAAGATCTTCTACCGTGTCAGTGTTTGGCTTGCACTTTTTGAAGTCCCACTGTAAGGAGAGTATATCAGAGCCAGATCTGAGGCAAGCTACCTTCATCCATCAACGTGTCTGAGCGTGTCAGTCATTCACTGAAGCTGCTGGCACAGCTGGTACTCTGTACACAACAGGGAGTACTTTTAACACTAAAAATATGAATGAGACAGGTGCACATTTTATTAGATTTTTTTAATTGTGCATTAGAGGAGAGAAGAGAGTTAACAGCACTTTTTAACAAGTCTTCAAGTAAGTGGGAAAGCAGATTAAGATCTATGGTACATATTGACATTTGTTAGCCAGGTATGGGTCATTCATTGTAGTTTATTCTTTGCTCTATTTCAGAGAACCCCCCCACCCAAAAAAACAAAAAAAAAACAACCCAAACAAACAAAAAAAAAACCCCACCAACAAAACCTAGATTAATTTTGAGCAGCTTGCACAGTCAGAACTACTCATTCTTTTTTATGAGCTTCATTTGCATTTATCCTCTTCCCTGCTGTTGTTGAGTACACCCCTTTCACTTGTCCTAAATCTACAACTGCACTGGGTGCACTTAAGTAGCTGTTTCCTACTGATATATTGATTATCAAACTAATTACATCCAGGGTCTGTATATGGGCTAACAGAACCAATTTATCTGAATTTTTTATAGGAGAAAAACTCTCCAGAACTAAATAATGCTACAGGGATAGCTTGAACTCTTTTCTTTAGTTTTTTTTTGTTTGTTTGTTTTTTTTCCCTTCCTTTATCAACATTTTTGATAGATAAAACTTGTGCTAAAACCACAAAATGTGTGGGAATAAGGGCGACAAAATACATGATGGGCATGCCCTTCTCTTTTAGTATGATAACAAAAAAATCTGTTTTCTGCTTGACAAGATGCTTTTTTTTTTTTGCCTGATGTGGTGTCATTCAGTGTTCTGTAATCAACAATTTGTGTGCAGTCTGATGTTTGTATTGACTTCAGAGAGGTTGGCTACTTACTTGGAGCATACTGCAGAAATGGACTATGGATATTAACTCATTTATAGCTAGAGCAAGAATCACTATTTACAGCTTCTTCTGCAGGATTATATGTCTGTGTTTCATGCAATATGACAGCATTGGACACCTTCAGTGGTGTAACACAGTTGAACTTTGCATTAGGGCTTTCTTTAAATTGTGAAATGTTCCAAATGCCTTTCTGACTGACTATCTGAAACTAATCTCAAATCTCAGGCATCTTCATGATGCGACTCCTTTGACAGTACTTCACAGACTTTTTGCAGTGGATTAAAAGATGTTTTAAAATGGCAATTAAATGGAATTTTGAGTACAAGCCATCATGGGAAACTAGATTGTGCCTCGTGGTAGATTTGCAGTGTAATGAGACTTTCAGCCTTTTACATCTAGACCTTCTATTTGAATCCATAGTGTGAAGAGCCTGAAAGCTATTACCACTGGCTGGTGATTCTTCTGTGGTTTCTATAAAGTAAAGTGTTGGTCTTAGTCCTTGTGAAAATGTCATTGCCAATGGATTTAAATAATGTCTGTGATAATAACTGTAGTACAGAAGTCAAAGGACTGCATATTACTGTCATAGCCTTAATGAGGACTGTGCCTCTCATAGGTCCTAGGAGACATATTGATCTGGGGAATGTCCATTTTCTTTTTCTGGTGTTTTCTATATGTTAGGATGCTAGCTTTCCCTTTTGTCGGGACTGTTGTTTCTATGAGCACAGAATTTGAATTGAGTCACACCTGAGGGGAATTTTTTACTCATTTTCCTTAATTAATTTTTTTTCCATGGTGTCTTGGAACAAACAAACTTTATTGAAAAAATGATTGAGAGAACAAGGTAAGACCAGAGCCTTTCTTGTCCTGCAGATCAAATTTGTCTGTAAAAAGAAAGTTAAAAAGGTGTTTAAATATCACAAATAGAATTAAAAACTGCACACAAAACCAAAGCAATTTAGTGAGTGTAGCACAAAAAGCATTCAGTGAGCTGAAGCCAAACTCAGTGAAGTTTTGCAGAAGCATTTTGGACACTGTGATCCGTCATTTAAACTTCAGTGTTTTAGAAAGAATTATGTTAGATTAGACTAGAAGGCATTAGACTATAAATCAGTCATGATCTCAGAGAAGCTTAAACAGCTCCAAAGGTTAAGTAGGAGATGTAAAATTGTTACAGTATGTTTGTTACACGTCATCAAAGAAAGTGGCGAAGAAAGCAGAATGGCAAGGTTATTTCAATATCAGGGGAAAAGATCCCATGCAGTCTGGACACAGCTCATGGGACTTGATGCTAGGCAGCCATGGGTGGGAATATCCCAGAACCATTTGGAAAATGATGCTGAAATCTGTGAATGGAAGTAAAGAAGTTTTAGTGCTCTCTGTTCAGCAAGTACCTATTGCCAGGATAGACAGACAAATGATTGCAGAAATCATTAAAAGCTACATAAATGAACTTATTTTATCTGTGATCTAGATGATTTGCTGTGATACCAGAAAAGGACAAATATGATGGTTTTTGGCTGTTGTAAGGAAAAATCCAGTAAAAGTAGTACAGACAAACTGGGGATTCACAAAAATTGTAACTTACTATCCATCCTTGCCATATAATTGCTGTGTAACTTTGAGCAAGGTATTTAATCTTTCAAAGGCAGCAAGTGCAGTGAGGAGTTTATGTAGACTCCTTTGAAAATCCCAGCTTTAATCTCTTTGTACCTCACTTCTCACAGGCAGAATATGCATGTACTTTGCTTCTGTCTATCTATTGAATGTGAGTTCCTCAGAGCAGGACCCACCTCACTTCATGGTGTGGACAATTATGTTGTATAGGTGTCCAAAAACAAGCTGAAGCCAATAACAAATGTGGTGATGGTTAGTTAACAGTCATCTCTGGTAAACACTCCTTTGCTTTTCAGTGATGACACCTCAAGAGGTGACCACATCCTAGTCCATCTAGAACACACACTGCTCCACCTACATCTGAAGCAAATTGGAGACATTCAGAATGATGATGTACTGTGTATTCTGGATGGACAGGGATGTGGTTGTACAAGTTTCACTGAGGTATTGAGAATTGTTGTCAACTCTTGAGGTGTCATAATTGAAAATCAATCAATCTATGCAAAACTTTTCCTTTAGGGGTGGATTTTGCCATCTTGCACTAAATTAAGGTTTATCAGACTTAAAACAGCCCTCTGTAACTTATCCTGAATTCACTATAGTTGCCCCTTTTCACTCCTCCAAGCTATGTATTTTTTCTTTCTGTGTAGTTCTAGAGTTTTCAGTTTATAAGCCCTGACAGATCTTCACTAATATCTCTACCAGAACTAGTGCCTTTGCACTCGTGGGGTTGAAACAGGCTTTTTGGAAACATTAATCTCCTTTTGGAGTAAGAAATTACACTCTGGGGAGCAATCCTATGAGGAAGGAAAGGAACAGTCAGCAAATATATGGTCAGGAAAGTCATAGCTGGTTGGGGGGGTTGTGTGTGATTTATTATGTTAACAAAGTAGAACTGGAGGGAGAAAAAAACCCAAGAAAGATGTTGAAATAGAGAGGAAAAGAGAATTTGGAATAGATGGAGGGATAGAAAGGAAGAAGATATAATTATTTTCTTTTTTTGAAATAGNAGAAGAATATTCAGAGGGGAAAAAATGCTTATTTTTGATTTATATATATATTTCCTTTCACAGGGATAATACATGATTTAATTTTCACTGTATATAAAATGCATAATTTTAAAAGTGCAAATAATAATATATAATGCATCCTTCCATAGGCAATGACATGAAAACATTAAATGTGCCTTTCCAATACATTGTGTCTTTTTACTTTCTTTCAAAGTAAAACTCTAATTTCAATTTTGCTGAAGTTGCATAGTCTGAGTAACATGCAGTTCTCTGACCAGCTCCCTCTGGGATGATGTGATCACCACAGTTCATAGAGTATGGAATAAAAAGAGCTTCTCTCATAAAATCAGAGGGACAGTAAAAAAGCATTGATGATTTATGTTGGCTGAGATTTTGACCCAGAAGCTTTGAACATTCAGTAGCTGTTATTTACTCTATGTCACCATCAATCCTAAGCAGGAAAGACTACGAAGAGCCTTCTCTTTGCAGGGCTGGCATTCTTTCACACAATTCCCACCACCCTGCCTTGACTCTCTGCCTCTATCTGCTTTAAACAAAAATGCTCTCCTGTGCTTAAATGGAAGGCCTGTGTAACAGGGTTTTTTAGATTATCTTGAGTGAATACAGAATCTGGGAAATTTACAGTTTTTGAGTTAGATCCTACTACATTTTTATTACAAGATGAGTTAACCAGTAAAATGCACTTTGGATCATCTTTACACATTACTAATTTTTACTCTAATAGCTTAACATGTTTCTGGTATATATTGCTTTTCCTCAGTCTAAGAAACTGATATTCACTAGCTGCCTGTGCAGGCTGATCTATGAGACTGGTCTGCTTTGACAAACTCCAATCTTAGAGAGTCATGTTAACCTCTGTTTTTTGAGAGAATACCTTCGAATGACTTTGTGGGGCTGTTACCATGCAAACTGTGCTGGTATCGCTTGTATTACAAATTTGCACCAGCAGATTGGTGGCTGCTGCAGGAGATGAGGGATTTTTTTATATGGGGAAGCGTGGGTACACACATGGTTGCTTGAAAGGCATCTGAGTAGAGGTGTTCAGATGTCCATAAATCACAGCTGTGTTACAGTGAGTGCTAGGAGCTAAAGGCAGTGTTAAAGTTTTCTTGCCTCCTACCTTCTCCTGAGAAATGTCTGCCTGGTGATATGGGGTGTAATTAGGAATGAGGAGTGAAAGGAGGTGAGATTTAGATAGCAAGACAGAATGAGGTATAGTTGATTTTTGAAGGTCCATCGTTAATTTGTGCATTTTATGGTGAAATCTAGGGTTTCACACCCTAACATTTGCTGAATGGGAGTGGCTCCTGTGAATTTAAAGAGAATAGAAACAGCTTATTCTAGCCAAGTTCTTCCCTGTGAAACTTGACAGGTTAAGGAAAGAACCCCTTGCATTTTAGTGAAACACTCTTTGCATTTGGTTTTATGTGATTGAGGGTCCCTTCTGGAGATCAAATCTCTGGAACATTTGTTAGAACAAAAAAATTAATATCCTTCAACTAAAAAAAGACAGAAGTTTGATGAAAGGAGCTTTCACAGGTTACAGCAAAGTAACACACACGGGACTTCTATTTCTGATATATTTTGATTGTCATTTCTGGTCATTATTTAAGGAATCTTATGTTTAAACAGGAATCTTCTCCCTCAAACTACCTCTCCTGTACTGGAGACAGCTGATTCCCAGTTCAGGAGCATCAACTCTGAAATCAAGGACTGCATATCAACCACATTTTACATATTTATTTATTTGTTGTGGCAACACAAATTATTTCACTGAAGGCTATTGAAAGACAAAGACATCTGCCTGCTCTTAAACCTAGGTACAGCTGTTGCTGTAAAATTAGTACTGTAGCTTCTTAAGGATTCACTGAACTCTAGAGATTCCTTTCCTGATCAGAAAGAAAACCAGGCTGGCATTATTAGCTCTTTAACTATCATTCACTATTAAAGCCCTTTTGATTTGATAAAAGGGATTTGCTACCTGTGGAGATGCTCCAATAAAAGTATAGCATACTGGGGAAGATCAGCTGTGGTTTGCTACCAAGAAGTTGTTGAAGAATTATTAATGAAATGAAAGTGGGAATAGGTTTTACAACCTTAAGTGTATCCCTGAGACTTTTTTTTTATTATTATTATTATTTTTTATTTTTAATCTTGGATGCATAAGTTGGCAGCATCAGATATCTCAGACAAAGAAGTGGATGCTGTCATTTATGCTGCACAGAGGGGCCCAAAGCAGAAAAATCTGCCAAACCTTTCTTTCTGTTTTTCATCAACAGAAAAGTTGCTTATTTTGAATCTGTTCTTGATAGTTACTGAAATTTTTATTTGGTGTCTCCTTATCGTTTCAGTGGAGGACTTCTAGGGGAAAAACAGCTCCAAAGGACCAGCCTGTCCTTATCAGTTCTCCCATCCAGTCCCATGAAGGAATGACATTACTTGCCTTTAATATGTAACTCACTAGACACCATTATTTTTACTTCAATGGGCTTTTAAACAGTATATCCTATTTCAGCAGAGGCCAATACTGTATTTTCACTGCCTTCCAGTGGCATATAAAGATGATGAATGTTGTATAGATTAGCTGATGTCAAAACAGGAGATGCATAAGATTGTACACAAGAAATAGCATAATTCCAGTTTTTCAGACTTCCCTCTATGGAGAAGGGATGAATGAAACTGGAGGNTCTGCCTGCTCTTAAACCTAGGTACAGCTGTTGCTGTAAAATTAGTACTGTAGCTTCTTAAGGATTCACTGAACTCTAGAGATTCCTTTCCTGATCAGAAAGAAAACCAGGCTGGCATTATTAGCTCTTTAACTATCATTCACTATTAAAGCCCTTTTGATTTGATAAAAGGGATTTGCTACCTGTGGAGATGCTCCAATAAAAGTATAGCATACTGGGGAAGATCAGCTGTGGTTTGCTACCAAGAAGTTGTTGAAGAATTATTAATGAAATGAAAGTGGGAATAGGTTTTACAACCTTAAGTGTATCCCTGAGACTTTTTTTTTATTATTATTATTATTTTTTATTTTTAATCTTGGATGCATAAGTTGGCAGCATCAGATATCTCAGACAAAGAAGTGGATGCTGTCATTTATGCTNTTCACTGTATATAAAATGCATAATTTTAAAAGTGCAAATAATAATATATAATGCATCCTTCCATAGGCAATGACATGAAAACATTAAATGTGCCTTTCCAATACATTGTGTCTTTTTACTTTCTTTCAAAGTAAAACTCTAATTTCAATTTTGCTGAAGTTGCATAGTCTGAGTAACATGCAGTTCTCTGACCAGCTCCCTCTGGGATGATGTGATCACCACAGTTCATAGAGTATGGAATAAAAAGAGCTTCTCTCATAAAATCAGAGGGACAGTAAAAAAGCATTGATGATTTATGTTGGCTGAGATTTTGACCCAGAAGCTTTGAACATTCAGTAGCTGTTATTTACTCTATGTCACCATCAATCCTAAGCAGGAAAGACTACGAAGAGCCTTCTCTTTGCAGGGCTGGCATTCTTTCACACAATTCCCACCACCCTGCCTTGACTCTCTGCCTCTATCTGCTTTAAACAAAAATGCTCTCCTGTGCTTAAATGGAAGGCCTGTGTAACAGGGTTTTTTAGATTATCTTGAGTGAATACAGAATCTGGGAAATTTACAGTTTTTGAGTTAGATCCTACTACATTTTTATTACAAGATGAGTTAACCAGTAAAATGCACTTTGGATCATCTTTACACATTACTAATTTTTACTCTAATAGCTTAACATGTTTCTGGTATATATTGCTTTTCCTCAGTCTAAGAAACTGATATTCACTAGCTGCCTGTGCAGGCTGATCTATGAGACTGGTCTGCTTTGACAAACTCCAATCTTAGAGAGTCATGTTAACCTCTGTTTTTTGAGAGAATACCTTCGAATGACTTTGTGGGGCTGTTA
>VYZU01025785.1:0-18123 GCA_013401355.1 Ceyx cyanopectus | reverse complement strand
GGGGGGGGGAGAGGGGGCATGACAGGGAAGAGATGTAAACAAAAAAGGTAAGAGAACAATCAAGTCCTTCAAGGAAGGTCAAATTCTCACACATGGTAGGTTTCCCAGTGAAAGTAACAAGCTGTATATTTTCTGAGTTAAAGTGCAGATATCTAAATTCTGTGAAGATTATTCCTGTAACTGGAACAGCAAGTTCCACTTTTCAGCCTGGAGAAAAGCACCTGAGGATATATTAGCAAACTACAAAGGCATCTACAGTAGCTAAGTGCATAGGGATCAGCTGCTCACTGCTCTACCAATACCAAGGATCATAGTCAAGGTAGGTAGAGCCAGGCTCAAAAAAAAACCCAACAACAAATCAATGCAATGAGCAATAGACCTGGGCAGGCAGTTTGCCAGGGGAGACTATGCTTACAGAGACTTCCAGAGAGCTCAGAGGAGAAATAGCTGCCCTGGACTCAGCCCTTCTAGAGCACAGAATCAGTCCTATTTGCCACCATTTTTCTGTTGTTTTTGTATACTGCTTGGGAATTGAAACAATGTTTTTTTCATAGCAGCATAATGGTGTGTGCTTTTTAATGCACTATCCTAGTCTTATGGTGAACTTAAAAGGTTTCACAGTGTTATTACAGTATTTGAGGTAACTTAATTTGCTGCTATAATCCTTATACAAGTCATTAAGAGCCAAGACCATTTAGCACTGCATATAAAAGGACAATTGAAATAGTATTTATAGTTAAAACCCAAATGCTCACTGTGAAGATTAATCTTTTGCAAAAATGCAAAAGTAAAGTAAAAGTAAGAACTATATTTTATGCCTTTTTATGAAGGTTTTAAACCTCGAAAATCTGGTCATGAATTTACTAAATTCTTCTTTGGATGTTTAGCAGATTACTGAGGTGCCAGGTTACAACACATTCTTCTGGAGTCATGTTTCTATTAACTGGAAATCAGAGATGATAAGGTTTCCATCTCTGTAACTTGAGGCAAAAGTGCATCATCTTGTGTGTATTTGGAAATACGTATTTGTGTCACTGTGCATAGATTGATGAAAGCTTTGCAACTGATTTCAGTGGATTAAACCTGGTTTTGAGACATATCTCTCTGCTTTGATCATCTTTCAGGCTTTAGGCAGCATCTCAGGTAGAGATAGTAAAACTTTCCTGCAAGTATTTTTGTTTGGTTGGTTTTGTTTGTTCGTTTGGGGTTTTGTTTGTGTGTTTGTGTGTTGTTGACACTTCTTATCAACATTTCAGAAAATTGAATGAGAAATGTGGACAAACAATGAAGACCATGAAGTGTTTTGAATTGTTTTGGTGAGTGATGATGAAAACCCTGGACTGAGATGCAGGAGATTGCACTGTTTGCTTTACTTCCTGTATCTAATTTGGTTGCAGTTCAGAGGACCTGAGTTAGGAGTTTACAGCCGTGGTTAAATATTAGACAGCAGTGCTGCATAAGCTGCTTTTAATGGTCTCTGCCCAGTGCCTTTCTGCTCTACTGTGCCAGCACATCATTTGCATGGCTGTGCAGTGGAATGCATCAGGGCATAGATACAGTTGAAAGATAGCTTTGCAAGAAAAAAAAAATTAAAAAAAAAGGTGAAAGAATAGGTTGTATTTCAGCTAGATCAGTTCCTGGTGTTACCTTGTAGGAAGCTGAGCTGGCACAATCGAGGTCCAGCCAGAGTGGAAACCACTGTTTCCCTGAATGTGCTAAGCCAGGCATGTGTGCAAAGAATATCTGATGTACTACAAAGGGCAGAAAGATATATTCCTACTTTGGTGACACTTTCAGGTCATTTTTATAGGTTCAGCTTGATTAAATAGTTTTGATAAAATTCTGTAAAACTCTTGAAGTTTTCAGTGCTTTTCAGTGCTTCTCACAGTGAAACTGAGCCCTCCTGGTCTGTGTAGAGAAGTAAATAACTTGGTGTGGGAAGAAGGGCTTTGAAGGGAAGGGAGTGTGGTATGGGGAAAAGAATAGAATATTTTTGGCTTGCCTGTTAGTACTTGAGAGTCTGCACTTGATCGCTGTGTGTTAATGTTTCTGGAATTAACTCTGAATGTTCTTAAACATTGACAAAGACTCAATTTAAATTTGAGGTGTTAATGAGAAACTTAAAAGAAGACCTTTAAAAAAGCAGAAGTGTCATCTATATTTTCCTAGTCTGACCTTAGAAGATTTTATGTTGGGTTTCCTCTTGTGGAGAGAATTATAGTCCCAGATGATGATAGCACTTCCCTCTTCTGGGCATCTTGGGGAGAAATGTGTTTAAGCTGTGAGGCTCTAAAATGTTGTGGTAATGGGAACCATGGAAGTATAATAGACAGAGCTTGGTACTTGCACACATCCGTCTCCTGCTGCCTTCTTCAGAGAGGGGAATGTTTGTTCTCATTAAGAGGTGCCTGTCTCAGAGGAAGTGCTTCTTTTTGTTTTCAGCAGTCTCAGTGACTCCCATACTTGGAACAGTTTGAAATCCTCTAAGACGGACCTCAGTAAAAGTTTTTAGGTTTGTTATGCACCAGGACCCTGGTGACTGACTGTGTGAATGGCGTATTTATAGACTCCTTTATAGCAGGAGTTTCCTGGGTGGATGGCAGTCAGGCTGCAAGTTTCCCAGAGTTCAGACTTGTGTATGGCTCAGATCTGGTCATTAAATCACAGATGTTTCTTTGAAAAAGCTGATTGTTCACAAAGTCACTCCTTTCAACATAGCCTGTCTAACGACTTGTGGAAAACACAGAGTGAACGGAACAGCTATTTAATTTAAGTGTGTGTTTGGCCATTTAATATACAAAAGACCTGGCATGTGGATGTAGTCCTGAAGACAAAGAGAGTGATGCATAGTGTTTGCAGATATTTATGTAAATATTTTTTTCATTTGCATCTCTACCTTTAATAATAACTGCTGAATCCACAGTGTTCTTAATAATAAACCTGTGCTGGGCTAACTAGCAAGTGTAGCTCTGAACATCAAAATAATTAAAAATGCCAAATGCATAAAAATACCATGTGTATGTCTTTGTATGTACATCTGTGTGTGCATAAATACTATTATACTGTGAAAACGGGCACACGGTACGATCTGCCCAATCTCAAATTTGAGATAGGAGTGAACAATCTGCTTTCAATCAAAACAAAATGCTTTCTGTAAAAGCAATATATATGGAAGCTTCTTTTTTTTTTTTTTAATACATACAGGAAGAATTTATATATATATTTTTTTTTCCCCTCTCCCATATTAAGCACTTAAATGCCTAATTTCTAGGCATTTTAGAGCTAGCTCAGGAAGGATGAGAAACATTATGACTACAGATAGGAACTAAAATAATTTTCCTGTCTCCAAAAATATATAAAATTCCTCTTCAGGTAAAGTCTTCCCCAAAGCAATGTAAACTTTTCCTTGCTTTCTTCCTGCACTATTGCAGTGAAAATGAAACTGCACTCTTATGTAGGTTATAATTTCCAGACCTCTACAATGCTTATCTAGCAGAGCAGCCAGACAAATAGCACAGCACTCAGCAGGATGAGGCACTCTATTTTAATATGGTGAAGGCAACCATTCGAAAGAAGAGTCAAATTATTTAAAACCATTGAAACAGCTTGTGGATCATTGAAAACCAACACATTTGGAACACAGATGGCTGGGTTTTCTGCCTAAAAATAACAAATGAAGACAAAAACTTCCCTTTGTTACTTTTATTTTTTTTAGGCAGTATTTGTACTGACTAGCTATTCAAAGCTCCTTATGGACAAACACAAATGAGGTCTTTTGACTTATGAGCACTTGGTCATAATTATTGTTAACAGAGTAAGAGATGATGGTCAGGAAACTTTTGGAAGTTGTGGTTTTATTCCTCAATTTGATGAAATTTCTTCTGGTTAAGAAGAAATTGGATGTGAGGCACTGTTAGGAATCATACACTTTCTTAGGAAGGATTGAATCCATCACAGTAGTTTCTCTCTATCTTCCAATGACTTAGGAGCATGGTCACACCACTGCCCTGCAAATTGTCCTTCTCTTGGGTTTGGTGTGTGGGACTGTCAGGGTTGGATTAAGGATGGATATGGAATATTGTGGTTGCATGCTGGCCTTATGCACTCTTCAGGAGGACAAGCAAGCATTTAATCAGTCCTCCTGCTGCTGAACTGCTGATATTTTGCTCCTTTAAAACACTGAATAGTAATCCCCATTAGACGCACAGTGCCTAAGGTAAGTAGCATTAGAGTCTGTGGGAAACAAGTTATTTTACAAACGAGGAAATAATTAACTCTGTGTAGGATTGTCTGCCCCAAAATCAAATAAACATGTAAAACTTCCGCTCCCATCCCAAACAGTATCTGCAAAAATCTCCATGGTGTCTGCTTCGTCTGCTGTGCTTGTTTGACAGTGCGTCACTGCCTCCGACGGCCATATGTGCGCTACGTGGCAATGGAGCACAGCACCAGGGGAGATTCTGGTAGCAGTCATTACTCCAGCAGAGGCCAGAAAGAAAGACTGAGCTTTTTTGCACTCCTTTTCTTTTCTCTACACTAGAATGCTTGAAAGAACAAAAACGGAAGGATAGGGACTTTCAGAAAATGAGTTATTTTTGGCTTTTGTATGTTCCAGCATTATTTCCTATTATGCTGTAATGAAGGATTTTCTTTTTCCAAATGGTATTTTTGGAGCAATACATTTAATCACTACATGCTCCACAGTCTTCCCATCTTGTACCTAGTGAAAAGGTCAGGCAGTGTCTGACAGCAAACAGCATTTGCTCAGCAGTGACTTTTTTCCTCCAGTGCTGCCTGCAATTCATATAGCCTTGTATCCTGAATGCCTCTGGTGTGCATACCTATTCAGTAGCAGTTGTGCTACTGCATGTCTATGGCTCAACATGGAATCTGCAACTCTTTCTTTTTTCTTTTTTTTTTCTTCTTTTTTTCTTTTTTTTTCAGAAAAAAGGTCTGCTTTCAGTAGGCTTAGGTCTGAGTAGCTCAACTTCCAACTGAGTTGGAAGAGTAGTTTAGGCTGATGTACCACTCATGAGAAGTCCATTCAGTCTCCAACAGACCAGACTGCACTATGTCACTACTGCAATGTTGTGGAAACTAAATGCCTATTTTCATTTGCAGATTCTGCTACCCAGAATGTGAGAAGGTTTGAAAAGAGTTGATTTGCAATTGGAACCATGTAAATAGATGATTTATGTTTGACAGTGCTATGTAAAATGAATGTGAGGAGAACATAAAATAGAAAATAATAGCACAGTGTTAAGTTGTGGGAACGTGTTTCCAGGTAAAGAGGCCAAAAATAGGATGTGCAGTGTTTTGGTAAAATAGCCACGTGAGATAATGTGAAGCAGCCATGCCTTAGAAAGATGTGCAACGTGGCTTTTCTGAGATTGCTTAATAGATGAAAAACATATGAAGAGACATAACCATGACTTCCAGCTCTTTTTAGAAGAAGCCTTTAATTATATTTTATGTATATTTAAGTTTGTGTGAAGCTATTATGAGTAAGACAAGTATTTATTTCTTTGCTTTTAACATTATTTTATTAGCAGTAGTCAAGACAGTCCCAGGCCAAACCCCTGCATGTGGCAACTTTGATCTTTAGGAAAGTTTATACTTGGCTTTAAGTTGTCTTATCCTTCATTAGTTTGATGAATCTAGAACTCCCACTTTTATAACATTAAAGGAAAAGGAAATATTGACTGAAGTTATTCAGATAAAATAAGAGCTTGTGGAACCCTTGGATCAAATCTGAGCACCTTTGCAGATTGCAAAATGTTTTGATGAACTCATTAAAAAAAGAAGTCAGGTTTGCCAGCAGCTTTTAACACTTCAGCTGGAGCTGGAAACAGAGACACCGGGATACAGTGAAATAGGAATTATTTTTATGTCCTCCAAGTATAAAGGTCATTGTAAAATACAAGAAAAAAAATGTATATCTCTCCTTAAAATAAATATTTGGATGTTTTAGCTTCTGATACTGATTGGGTTACTAATTTTGCAGCTTTCTATTCTTTCTTAAAGATATTTTTTCAATGAACAGAGGATAAGACTTTTCTTCCTGTAGGATCTATGGGAGCCTGGAGGTGACCACAGAGGGCAATAATGTTTAAGATCCAAATGGACAAGGTTAAAGTACAGATTTTTCCAGTCCCACTTCAATCAGAGAAGCAACTAGCACTGCTGTAATGATGAGATGAGTAGATGCTCCCAAAGATAGGCAAATATTAAAGATTTGAAATCCACAGGGAATCATATGCCCTTCATGTGAGCTGCTGGAAATATGCTTCATCATCAACTGCATTCTGTGTGTAGATGCCAATTATATGAAAGCCCATCTCTCTAGATCTGTTAGTGTTATTTCAGTGCTCGGGGGCTGGAGCTTAATACAATATGCTCTTTTCTTCTCTGAGTGGTAAAGCAGCACAAAATAGAATTATTAGTATAAATACACGTTGCCTACAAAATGTAAATCCAGCAATTAGACTTCTCCCTGGTGGTGTGCTCTAATGAGCGTTACCATATTCTTTGTTTTGCTGTAGGGAAGCAGTGGGTGTAGCAGTGGGGTTGGCTAATTTACGGGCGAATCCTTAGGATACAAAATTTTTCCTTGATAAGAGGAGAAACAGCTTGTATTCCAAGCAATATTTGTCTCAGGCAAGCTTGCCTCCCAAAAGAGCAGCACTGGGAGCATCACCATTTACAGCTTATGATATGATTTCCGAGGCCTTCTGATGTATGAGCTGGTGAAAACTTTTATGGCAAGAGATACTTAATCCTCTTTAATCCTGAGAAACATGGTGTAGGAAAAGCTCTGACAAACAAGAGGTGGCTGGGGAGGGTTTCTGGATGCTTTGAGAAGTTTTCTGTTCCTCTTTCGGGTTAAAAAAAAATATTTCCATTTCTCCTGTATGCACTCTGTAAGACTGTTGATACTTTATGCCTTCAATTTTTATTTTTGAAGTCTGTGGCGTTGTGTTGTGTGCTCTAATGAGCCTAATGATCCTATTGTGATTACAGATGGAGAAACTTTCTGTAAAGCTGCAGTGAAAATGCTCCTAATCTGAGGGGAAAATGCTGGGATTGTCTTGTCAACACAGCTTCTTATACTATTCTGTGACCTCTCTAGAAATACCTGACCCATGGTAATCTAATTATTGTTTGTTGTGATGGGCAGATAACAATGTAAATATTGGAGTGGACTGATTGCCATCTTCACTTTAGGAGAGGGATCCTGACAGCATTATTTCAGTGAGCCCAGCTGCTGCTACTACTTTTTTTCTTTTGTCTGATAAGTTAGTACTTTGTGTCATTGGAGGAACTCTAGGGCAGCTGATAGTAACCCTGAATCAGATCTTGAGAGTGCTGAGTGATAACTGTTCCCTGGCTGATTGAGGGCTTTTTTCACTCTCAAAGCTCTTGCTATTGGTCGGACATCCTGGAAAAACAGAAACTAATGGGGAGTATGGGGGTCAGTGCCCCTGAAAATTAGGCTTCATACTGTGGGTTTAAGGTTAGGGTCCACAAATGTAAGCAACCTCAAATACTACCATTTATTAAATGTTTATAGGACTTAAGTAATGACAGGATGAATACATGTGCAAAATAAGATTGAATGCTTTAGTTCATTACCAAATTTCTCTGTGATTTTCAACATTCTATGTATATATATGTGTGTGTGTGTGTGTGCGCGTGTTTTCTGCAGGCAGAAAACTTTCTACTTTAAGCTGATCAAAAGTTGCATAGCCATGTTTGGATTTAAACCCAGCTTTACAGAAGGATAAACCCATAGTGGTGTGATACGATGTACCTTAGTGATTAAACCTATCAGAGTGAGACATTTTCTTTGCATGTTGCAAGACAGACATGTATTACAAAGTATGGTTGATGAGATAGATTTGCTGATTATGCTAATATAAAATTCAGCTCATCTTTCTGAAGAGAGCACAGGAATAGGGAACTTTGCAGCTCAAGCAGAAATATCAAGAGAAAAACTTTTGGGATCCTATGTCAAAAGCTCGGGAAAATTGAGTCTATGTTGAAGTGAAGTCAGGAGGTCCCAAGAGCAGGAAATTAAGGAGTTTTTTCCATGGTAATTTTGGATGCCTTTGGACTTCTTGTGTTAAGACTAAAGGAGTATGTGATAAGGTTTGGTCCTGCCCTGATGAAATAAGGAGTAACATTAATCTTAATACCCAGATGCATTTCCTTTCATGGCTTTTATCTGACATGAAGCACAATATTATTTCTTTACAGAATTGTGTTTCTGATAAACAAAAGCCAATGGTATACCAAAATGAGACATTCTTCTAAGTAGAAAATTCTTTTTCCCCCCTAAACATATATGTTCACTTGACAAAATGTTGGTAGAATTTGAGCATTTAACCTCCTCTCCACCCCATTTATTTGCTTAAGGAACATTTTATTGTTAAATATAAATAAATTATACACAACCAAAAAACAAGTTGAAATAAAAATGAAACATTAACAGAAGAAAATGCTTAACTGATTCAAACTGTTTTTTTGTTTATTTGTTTGCTTCTTTTGTTCTGTTTTTGTTTTTCCCCTCTCTGGACATTTATGAAAATAACTTTTGACATTTTAGCTTAATTTGAACAAAAAATATGGTATCTCAGATACTTTTGTTAGACATTTTCTGCCCATTCAGCTTTTGGTCTAGTGTCTTATCTGGACTTCTAGCTAAAAGCGTACTTGATGAGTCAAATTTAATTAGTGACTCCAAATACTCTTAACTTTAGTGATAGAGTGAAGCCTGATTTTGGTATCTCTGTTTCCAGAGTTCTGAATAACATGGTGCACTTTTGTTTATTACAAGTCTATGAAGAGATCAAGATATCTTGCTCTAGAGCATTCACTTAATTTTTGCATGAGCATTTCTGACACCAAAAACAAAGGGTTTACATCACCTCTTTTAAAACTCTCGGTATTCTCATGAAGCTTTTATTTTTCCAAATTTTTCTTTCTAAGCTCCAATAGATACTTGGGTAATAGCAAAGATCCCCTATATCTCAGTTGCTAAGTGATCAAGAACTATAGATATATAGGGATACTGGGTTTGCATGGCAAGGTTTTGGTAGTGGGGGGGGCTACAAGGGTTTTTTTCTGTGAGAAGCTGCTAGAAGTTTCCCCTTTGTCCAATAGATCCAATGCCAATTGATTCCAAGATGGACCTGCTGTTGGCCAAGGCCAAGCCCATCATTGATGATGGTAATGCCTCTGGGTTAAGGTATTTAAGTAGGGGGGTGGGGGAAGCCTGGACAACTGTAGCTGGAGAGAGGAGTGAGACTATGAGAAAAAAATGCTGCTAACATCCAGGTCAGTGAAGAAGGAGAGAGAGGAAAAAAAAAAGAATAGATAATATTAATGAGCAGGGATACACTGCAGTGGAGACAGCACTGGTGACCTGCTCTTTTGGTCTCTGATTTTGAATGAGTGGGTATCTCAGAAGTTTGTTGAATGACAAGCAAATGCTGGAAATTATGCATTTCCCAATTAAAAAAAAAAAAGGATTGTGCTGTTGAACTTTAAAGAGGAAACACCAGGAGAATTTGGACCCTTTCTCTATCTTTCCACCCTCTCTCTTGATTTCTGGAGCCCTGCAAGGAGCAGGAACAGAGCAGGCAAATTAAAGTTAGTGATTTGCTTTTAAAGAAAGGTATCCTGGTGGGAACAAAAGTAGCTAAAATATCTTGGTCTGCCTCCCACAATAGCTGCAGTCTTTTGCCTACCTTGTGGCAACTAGCCTCCCTGATGATGCTACTGATCAATAAAGTAAAATGAAGTTGATCTGCATTTGCCTTGCAGTGAATACCTACTGGGCTGAGAGACCAGGAGAGACATGAGACGGATAGTATTCATTATTTATAGCCATTCCTATAGTGCTTATCACCACAGTGTATATAAGTGAGCACCACTGACAAGGCTCTAAATGTGAGATAAAATTTAATAATGCATTAACAATAGCGTGCACTTGTCTGTGGTGGCAGCAATTGTGACTGAAATGATTTAAAATAGGAAGAATTGACATAGCTGAGTGAAGGTCGAAATCTGCCACTGCAGAGGAGGAGGAAGCAGGGGAGCTGAGGAGAGCCAGTAAGCTTGGCAAGGGGACAAGCCAGTCCCGAGGCCCTGGCGTCTGTCATGGAGGCAGGGAAGCACAAGACATGGGTGGGGGCTCAGTAGCTTTGCAAAAATGAATTCATTTAAACAGCATATCCAGGAATGAACAGAAATGTACTTTAATAATTAACAGCTTCCCATGATGCCCTGTCATATACATATGGACACATGCAGAGGCCTGCGTGGCTCCTGTTCTGAGGTAATGACAGAAGATGACCAAGCCTGGAGTTTACCTTGTTAAAAGGCTACAGTTCAAAGCTGCCACCCTGAATAATGAAACTGCTCTTTCTCCCACAACTTGTTTTATTATGCTGTCCTCTCTTGCTCATCTCTGTTCCTTTTTCCTGTCTCTAACCTGGAAAAAGACAGTGTGTACCCCTCTGTGCTAGCACTGGGGAGCTGTGGAAAGTGGCTTTAACATCCTGCTAATGAGACAGGATGAAGAAAGGACAGTCACAAGCAGAGACAGAAGCACATGCACCTGAAACTGTGCTCCTTTCAGAGCATCCAGATTAAATTTTTTTTTCATTAATCACTTCAGGAAAAGGGAAATATCCTCCACTGCTGCTACCTGCCTATGGCTTATCATTCAGTTGTGTGACCTCCTGTTGAAAACCCTGCAATAGTGAGCACAGCTTTGACAGTGCAGGTTGAAAGGAGTGAAAGGAGCTAAGAAACAAGACAGCAGTTTCTTCCATTCAAAAGGTCTTTTTCTCAGAGGCAAACCTGCAGTTTGTAGATGTAGAAGATATCCTTGTGGCAGGGCAGATTGTGTGTTGCTGGTCACCATGCTCCAGTAATTTTTCTACCCACACATATAGACAAAGTTGATCAGGTGTTCTTGATAAAGAATCCATGTTCAAACCCATTTTTTAGCTGGAGTACTTTATAAGCACCTTCAGCAGTTTCAGCTAAAGTATTCATGAAAGAGTTAATATTTTCATTTGTTGCAATAACTATGTAAGAAATGCATCTACACAGTCTTGTCTCTGGTTTCTTTCCCCTAGTGCTTTTCTGTCATCCTTAGACATTTGCTTCCTAATACACTCTGCTTTACATCCTCACCAGGTCCTCCTCTACATACTCATTTTCTTTAATGACACCAAAACACCTAATGGCCCTATCAGTTGAAAAAGATCCTGAGGACAAAAAAGTGGTGCTTATTTACCGAGAGTGTTTAAGAGGAACAGTGGGCACATTCAGTTGTCCCATCTAGAGGAAAGCACTGCTAGACTTGTAAATAAAGATATGTCTGAGTAAGCACAGAAAAATCAGGTGCCAGGGACTGAAAATCCTTTCAGCTAAGGTTCCTATTTCACTTCTGTGCCAATTAATGTTATTTTACTTGTACTGAGTCTTTTGCCTGGAAAGGTCCATGGTTAGGAGAATCCAATTCCTTCCTAGAGTGAGTGATAATCTGTAGAGAGGAGTTGCGTGACATCTCACTAGTGAGGTGCTGCGTATTTGTTATCTTCCCACTTCTGGACAGGTACTATAGGACCCCATTTCACCAAAGATGTCCAGGATGTGACATCATCAGCAGAAAATTCCTAGGGTATTGAAAGCAAAATTTACTGTGAAGAATTCACACTCAAACTACTGTAGGTTTTACAAATAGACTTTGCAGTCCATAAATCCCCAGAGTGTAAAGGAATAGATAAACTGGTGGAATACATCCATAGTAGCTTTAGAGTGACAGATAGTATGGTACAGACAAGATTTAGTCAGTGTGATGGTGTGATGCAGTTACAGATGCTTTTTCAAACTATTAAGGCTGGAGTTTTCTTTCACTGAATATCTCAGTTTAATGTTAGAGTAGTACATTAAATTCATAGTTAAAGATGTCAGGACCCATAACTCCTTTAGAGGATTAATATATTTGTTTTATAGTTGAGATTATTGATTATATTCTATTGTTCTGATAAGAAAAGACCAAATGAGAATAGCAATGCCCCTAATTGTAAGAATGATCCACTTGGTGGTTTCAACTGAGCATATATTTTTTTTTATTTCTTGTTTTGGCTTGGAAAGCATAAGGAATATAGCATCTGGCTGTATGGATCTAGCAATTAATTCCTCTGGAGTAGGTGGCTCTTAGTCAATACAGAGTCTTTTGAGCCAGGTCTTGTGCCAGCCACCACTCGTCATAGGCTTCTAGGGAAGGGTGATGTTGGAAGCAAGAGAGTAATAGCTCATCATGCACTCACCCATCTGCTAAATTGCAAGTAGAGGTTTGTGTTTTACTTTATTTTGTTTATTTGTTTTGAGTCTAGGAGGAATTGGATGAAGTTGTAATTTCCCTATGAATATGAAGTTTCATGCAAATTTCTGCAGGGTCAGCCCCAGAAGTGAGCACAGAGGCAAGTGTGTATGAACTTTTTCTTCAGACTAACATTTGTTTTTTTCTTATGCTCTGAGCATTCCTTGCAGCATGCTGATATGTGGCAGAAAATTTTTTTCTTTAGTCCTTGCTTCCATCACCAGAGATTATTGGCCAGTGTATGGCAGAGGATGTGGTGCAGTGGGAGGACTACAGGAATTCCAAGACCTACCCTGTGGGAGAACATAAAAAAAACCCAAAACTGAATGACTAAGAGCTGCAGTAGCAAATGCAGGGCAATGTCCACAGTGCACTTTAGTAGCTTGTATGGGACAGAAGTGCACAATTTATGATTCCAAGTAACTGGCTCACCTTTTAGGTATAAGATGAGCTCAGTAGGATGATGCAAGTATTGGCAATGGAAGATAATGTTTCATTTCTGTTGGCTCCATCCTACTGTCTGATTTTGCTAATTGCAGTATCTTTGGCCATCAGAGACAAATTATAGAGACTATTTGCAAATGCTGGGGAGGGAGCTTTGATATTTATCATACACAAATGTTTTTTCATACACAAATGATTTTCATACACAAATTGTTTTAAAAGTGGAATTTAATAAACAAAATTTTTACTTCTATATGCATACTGAGAAGGACATAAAGATCACATGTCTAGATTTTGGATTGAATTCCAAAAGGCATTGAGCTTTAGAACTGAGATCATTAGAGCTGTTTTTTGAACATGTTGTCATATGAACCAATAGAGGATAAAAGCCAGAGATGGGCAGAAAGGCTAAATGGCTTTGGCTTGAGCCCTTGTGTTTAGCAAGGAAGAGAAGTGCCAATACTGGTAGTGGAGTTTTTTGGCCCCTTTTTTTTTTTTTTGCATAGCTGACCCTACTTAAAAAAAAAAATAAATTAAAGATTCTGGCTAGCTTGGTAGCAAAGACAGCATTAAGCACCTGTGTTCCAAACAGAAGTGTGTGTGCCACTGCTGATCCATCTGTGAAATATGGCAAATGGCAGTGAGGGTGTGCACAGGGGATATGCAAAGCACGTGGCACATTCCCAGTCATAAAAAGCTTGAGTAAACAGTGCTATATGCCACGAAGCGACAAGAATAAATTCAAGAGCTGGCTTTTGTCTTCTCAGGTTTTCAAAGAGTAAATATCACTGAGAAGATGCCTGACCTAGGGCAAATCCCTTCTTCTCCCAGGTGTTACAACTGCTTATCCAGGTCTTTTTCTTCTTCAGCTGGAGTCAAGAATGGCAGGGAAGATATTCTGATTCCCTTGTTTAAAAACAGTTAGTACTTCATGAACTATGAAGAGAGGGGTTCTCCTAAGCTAACACTGTGCAGTAAGATAGGTGATAGATAATCATTAGAAGGTGGTGGTAAGAGAAAGTGACAATTTGTCTGTAATAGGCAAGACAGAGCAGTTAATTCCCTTTGACGTGATATATCAAGTTCGAAGGGGCAACAAAGCTAAGATGGGACAATGAATTAGTGTTGTCTGGTGCCAGACTATTTAGGTTTCATAGGTCAAATGTAGCCAACAGTTGGCTCTTACTTCAGCACAGGTGCAGGATCATAGGGTCTCGTAAATGGCTTGCAGGAATAACTAATGTTCTGCTGTACTGCCACAAACCAGTATGTTCATGACACTGCATGGTAGAGCAGTGCTGGTCAAATAGTTTTCACTGCAGTCCCCCTGTGCTTGGGGGTAAGCATTGGCTGGGTGTAGGTCTTGAAAGCTGAGTCCCACCTTTCATGCCTGTGTGCTTTCCCACATGCCTCTGTTGCACAAAAGGTATGGGTGGCAATTTTCCCTATCCAAAAGACATAGAAGACTAAGCATGGCACCCTGGTTACAGCTGTGCGGGACTGTGGAAGAAATCACATCTGGGATATTTGAAAGGTTTGAGTTTTGTTTGCCATGCTAACAATCATTATTTAGTATGAGACAGGATCCTCTCATTTCAGGAACCCTATTCAAGTGATTAGGTTAATAGTCTAGGATTTAGAGACATGGATTCACTTTTCTACTCTTTCAGAGATCACTAGCATGTGACTTAAACTTTCCATACTCAAGTACTCATCTGGCCAAGACTAGTTCTGGGTGTCTTGGAAGGATAAATAAATTGTAAAATGAGATACAATGAGGAAGTCGGTGGTGGTGTAATATTGTAGCTAGATACTCCTTAAGTGCAGTTTTAAGTAGGGTGCACTAGAGAATGTATATTAATAAAATATGAGATGGTAAAAGTCTCTTTTCACTGATCCTGGGTGGTTTTCTTTACTGGAATCCCTCTGAAATAGCAAGGATGCAGTCATTTTATACTCTTCATTAAGTGTATTATTTAATTGCACACACTGTAGTTCCTTAAGCATAGAAATAATCTACTTTATACTCAGTGTGAACAANCACCAGAGATTATTGGCCAGTGTATGGCAGAGGATGTGGTGCAGTGGGAGGACTACAGGAATTCCAAGACCTACCCTGTGGGAGAACATAAAAAAAACCCAAAACTGAATGACTAAGAGCTGCAGTAGCAAATGCAGGGCAATGTCCACAGTGCACTTTAGTAGCTTGTATGGGACAGAAGTGCACAATTTATGATTCCAAGTAACTGGCTCACCTTTTAGGTATAAGATGAGCTCAGTAGGATGATGCAAGTATTGGCAATGGAAGATAATGTTTCATTTCTGTTGGCTCCATCCTACTGTCTGATTTTGCTAATTGCAGTATCTTTGGCCATCAGAGACAAATTATAGAGACTATTTGCAAATGCTGGGGAGGGAGCTTTGATATTTATCATACACAAATGTTTTTTCATACACAAATGATTTTCATACACAAATTGTTTTAAAAGTGGAATTTAATAAACAAAATTTTTACTTCTATATGCATACTGAGAAGGACATAAAGATCACATGTCTAGATTTTGGATTGAATTCCAAAAGGCATTGAGCTTTAGAACTGAGATCATTAGAGCTGTTTTTTGAACATGTTGTCATATGAACCAATAGAGGATAAAAGCCAGAGATGGGCAGAAAGGCTAAATGGCTTTGGCTTGAGCCCTTGTGTTTAGCAAGGAAGAGAAGTGCCAATACTGGTAGTGGAGTTTTTTGGCACCTTTTTTTTTTTTTTGCATAGCTGACCCTACTTAAAAAAAAAAATAAATTAAAGATTCTGGCTAGCTTGGTAGCAAAGACAGCATTAAGCACCTGTGTTCCAAACAGAAGTGTGTGTGCCACTGCTGATCCATCTGTGAAATATGGCAAATGGCAGTGAGGGTGTGCACAGGGGATATGCAAAGCACGTGGCACATTCCCAGTCATAAAAAGCTTGAGTAAACAGTGCTATATGCCACGAAGCGACAAGAATAAATTCAAGAGCTGGCTTTTGTCTTCTCAGGTTTTCAAAGAGTAAATATCACTGAGAAGATGCCTGACCTAGGGCAAATCCCTTCTTCTCCCAGGTGTTACAACTGCTTATCCAGGTCTTTTTCTTCTTCAGCTGGAGTCAAGAATGGCAGGGAAGATATTCTGATTCCCTTGTTTAAAAACAGTTAGTACTTCATGAACTATGAAGAGAGGGGTTCTCCTAAGCTAACACTGTGCAGTAAGATAGGTGATAGATAATCATTAGAAGGTGGTGGTAAGAGAAAGTGACAATTTGTCTGTAATAGGCAAGACAGAGCAGTTAATTCCCTTTGACGTGATATATCAAGTTCGAAGGGGCAACAAAGCTAAGATGGGACAATGAATTAGTGTTGTCTGGTGCCAGACTATTTAGGTTTCATAGGTCAAATGTAGCCAACAGTTGGCTCTTACTTCAGCACAGGTGCAGGATCATAGGGTCTCGTAAATGGCTTGCAGGAATAACTAATGTTCTGCTGTACTGCCACAAACCAGTATGTTCATGACACTGCATGGTAGAGCAGTGCTGGTCAAATAGTTTTCACTGCAGTCCCCCTGTGCTTGGGGGTAAGCATTGGCTGGGTGTAGGTCTTGAAAGCTGAGTCCCACCTTTCATGCCTGTGTGCTTTCCCACATGCCTCTGTTGCACAAAAGGTATGGGTGGCAATTTTCCCTATCCAAAAGACATAGAAGACTAAGCATGGCACCCTGGTTACAGCTGTGCGGGACTGTGGAAGAAATCACATCTGGGATATTTGAAAGGTTTGAGTTTTGTTTGCCATGCTAACAATCATTATTTAGTATGAGACAGGATCCTCTCATTTCAGGAACCCTATTCAAGTGATTAGGTTAATAGTCTAGGATTTAGAGACATGGATTCACTTTTCTACTCTTTCAGAGATCACTAGCATGTGACTTAAACTTTCCATACTCAAGTACTCATCTGGCCAAGACTAGTTCTGGGTGTCTTGGAAGGATAAATAAATTGTAAAATGAGATACAATGAGGAAGTCGGTGGTGGTGTAATATTGTAGCTAGATACTCCTTAAGTGCAGTTTTAAGTAGGGTGCACTAGAGAATGTATATTAATAAAATATGAGATGGTAAAAGTCTCTTTTCACTGATCCTGGGTGGTTTTCTTTACTGGAATCCCTCTGAAATAGCAAGGATGCAGTCATTTTATACTCTTCATTAAGTGTATTATTTAATTGCACACACTGTAGTTCCTTAAGCATAGAAATAATCTACTTTATACTCAGTGTGAACAATGAGATACCCCAGAGCATATTTAAAACAGAACTCCCAGATAAAATTACTTGGCTTAAAAGGATCTGAGCTACATTTACTGTTAAGGAAAAGCTCACCAAAATAAGCAAACAAATCCTAGTATTTTCTATTCAGTTACCCTTACTCTCTTAAAACCTGAATAATATGACTAAACACTAGAAAAACTTTAATTCTTTCTATGATGAATAAAATCTGTATCCTTTCTCATGTGTAACAAGTCAACTTTAAACCTGTTTTTATTCCTTTTTTTTCCTCCCCTGTTTTTCCTAATCATCCCTGCAGTAGTGTTTTTTGACTGGGTTTGGCTCTTCATTTTCTCAATATTTTTATTTGACATTATATAAATTATATTTATTTATATTTAAATCAAGAGTGACATTACACACACAAATATACAATATCTATTGTTCACGGTCTGCTTATATAGAATATGTGCAGACAAAAATACATGCATCTTATGTGCTCTTATTTGAAGAAATGTAAATTGCATATATACTATATATACACTGTTCAAAATCTTACTGTTTCAAAGAAAATTTATAGTAGGGAGCATCAGTTTGAGCAATGTTTGCTAAGTGGAAAGCAATAGAAACTGTTAAAATGTAAAAGACTTGCAAATGAAATGCTGTCTCACTGCATTTCTCTTTTCTAAATTCTCTGTGTCTGGACTGAGAATGTATTTTTCATGCCTAGATTTAAAGAGAGACCTCTCAGGAGAGTTAAATAGAAACCAAATAAAACCATAGCATCTTTGTTTGAAAAAGTCTCTGGAAAAGATTATGCAGTGCTTAAATCCTGTTCTGCTTGTATCAGGTTTTGTGGATATCAGGCTGATGTGTTTAAATATTTTTTTTTTAATTTTAAAAAGAACAAACAGTGAACTATTATTTTACCTGTAATAAAGTTCAAATTTTTTAAGGTAAGAAATAGAATTCTACCACTCTCTCTTTCTT